>JAAAKL020018497.1:0-10219 GCA_010016065.2 Carybdea cf. marsupialis auct. non (Linnaeus, 1758)
TTTTTTATCCGGTATTTTTTCTTATAATCACCCACTACCACCGAAAAACAAAACCCTCTTGGGCAAAGTTTTGTTCAAAACAGGGGGGAAAAAAAAAAGTAAACCTTACCCCCCCCCCCCCCCCCCCCATCCCCTCCCAAAAAAAGCTCGTACGCCAAGAAGTAATAGCAGTGTGCAAATTGTTTAGGTGTGTGAAAACCAGCACCTGTCAATACAAGTCTGTCTTTTCATTAACGAACAACAGGAAAGGCCAACAAAAGAATATATTAACTTTGTCACATACACATGAAAAGAATTACAGAACGAGGGGTTTAGACGACATACTCCTTGACGTGGTTTTTAAAATCCTGTCTGAAGCTTTAACTTCTTCAGTGGCCTTCAATTCTTTTTTTTTTTATCTCTGGATGAAAAATCTCTCGCACAGAACGTTGGACTGAGTAAATCTTCAGTTATGCCACTTACAAGGCCGTCAAAGTTAAGAATCCTTCGTAGTTCATGCGCCAAAAAAAGCGTGGCTAGTCTATTATTGCAGCTTCGGTTGGTGGGGAACTGCCTTTATGTGTAGTCGAATGAACGCACGCCTTCAGCCTGTTGCCATGACAACAAACGCCACTTAGCTCCCTTGCATGCACCCTCTGGGAGAATTTTTTGTTGAGTTACTATCACATCCAGCATAGCTTGAAATAGGCTTGTAGGAAGGTAAAGGTCCCAGAGATTGCGGAAGAGGAAGTGTCGGCATGGTTTTATGGTGAAATAGTGAAGTAGATTGAAATGAATGACAGGAAAAAGTATTTTCTGGATTGTACAACGGTATATTAGTGAAATAGCTGCGTGTTGTAACCTAGTTTTGGAAATTTTAAAGCATGAATGCATGCTTTGCATCCAATGACGGTATGCCACTTATTGACAAAAATAGAAAGAAGCCTTGCGTCATTTTAACAAGAAAGAACCACTGGCAAGGATTAGGTCAGATGGCCTAAAAAGGACGTCATCCGTGCCCCATCTTGATTTGGTTCATCGCGACGTGATAGCTAAGCGTTTGTTAAGCTGATGTGCGAAAGAGTCACTCATTGTCTTCCTTCTTCTCGTCGCAGTATTGCTGTAACGTTGTGGGGATGGTCAGTGTAACCACCGGTGTCAAGTTTCGGTTGTTAGTTTTTCTAGGCTTGTGAATTGTTCAGGATCATGAAAAGATGCCAGACATCAACGATGCAAAACACGGTTCATAGTCAAGACCTTTGCTAAAGACGGGAAGCTTAGAGACATATCTGATGCCCTACTGTCGGTGTCGATTAACACAACGCTACGCCTTAGGTTACTAAGAAGCACACCAAGCTGAATTCATTCTGGCCTTCTTACTCGCGTTCCTATGGCAACAGGAAAAAATGAGCAACAGTTGCACTCTCTTTTATAATGTCATGTTTACTCAGCCTTCTGATAATTTATCTCTCTCTTCTATATATAATTTATCTGTTTTTGTTTAGATGTTGTAATTTTTCCATATCAAATTGTTTAGTTCAGTACATGGTTTCGTTGATTTACGTATTAGGTTATAGATTTTATTTAGAAGTCGTTTTTTTTTATTTAGTTGTTCAAATACATGTTTACTTTGTTCGCTCTCTTCGTAACTCCAAATAAACAATTGGGGTGATTGATACGAGTAAAAATGAGTTATTTTCAATGAAAGTACCTACAAATTATCTGCATGTGGCTTTTCGAGCTCAATTTTTTGCAGGCTAACTTTTCGTAGCGGTGCATTGAGAACCGTGTTCCCAAAAATACGTTTAACCTTTCCGAGCAAAGGCAACAGAAAACGGAATTCTTTTTTACTCGGTTTCGGCGTGTTAATGGATGCCTTGTAGACTTACTACTTGATTACTGTAAACACCTGGTGGTAAAGAAGGAATTTGAACTCCAATAATACCATGGATTTTAAAATAGATCGCCTTAATGCGGAAAAGTAGCAGTCAGATAGACTGTGCTACCAGAAAAGAGCAGAGAAACAGATTGTCGTCTCCTCAGATTATACCATACTAAGATAAAAAGGCCATGTTCGATTAAGGCAGAAAGATTCAAGTAAAGTAGACATTAAAGCGATGAAGAAATGTGTTTTGCAGTGGCATGTCGACGACCTACAGGAAAGCGCTGCGTGATGCCACGTGTGACCTGCTCAAAAAGTACATGACATATACAACATGGCTTAAACGACTGACCTTTTTACAATGAATGCTACGCTTTGTAGCAAGTATTGTGACCTCGTTTAGGTACTGTATATACCTTGTTAATATGCTTTTTGTATCAAGCAACGTGAAGCGTAGACCCCCAGACGTACTAAAGAGATGTTCCTTCATGTCAACGTGCATCGTGATAGCGCATGTATAATAAGAATGGCGCAACGGAGAATCTGACTCGGGGTGTAGCCAGGTAATTTGAACTGACTAGATTCCAGGTCACCAGCCAAAACTGCCCGTTACGAATGTAGAACAAAGTAGCTTAATCGTATGCTTTGTTGGTAGGAGAATGGTGTAGCAGTCTATACCATTTTAAATATAAAATTGGAATTTATCAAGGATTTATAGCTTCAGTGTGCCTGTTTCTACTCTTCTAGCTTGTTTATATATCTAAAGCAGTGAGTTTTGGATATAAAGGCTGCTTAACAATTACTGCCTTTGAAGCTTTAGTAGTTGTACTAGTAATACCTCGTGTACATTACTTTTATGTTTTTGCTGATGCCCTTATCTTTTTCCCAAGTTGCATGAAGACTACAGTAAAACCCTGACTGAATTAGTTTAAGGTTTTCTACCATACGTTTGTTTATTTTACGTAGTGTATGTAATGTCCTGTCGCCATGGAATGTTTACGAGCTCTATCAAGTAACAAATTATATGTCATTTCATTGGCATGTTTTAGTTTGCACAAATTACCAAGAGACAGGGGTGGAAACAGTGGAACAAAAGTGCTGAATAGTTCCACATCACACTTTTTAATGAGCAACGTCATTGTTAGTTTAAATTAGCGCCTTCTGGTGCTTTAGTCCCTCTGGTACTCTAATCAAACAGCACCAAAAGGTTTTTGTTTTGTTTGGAAACGATAACTAAGCCTTCGCCTTACACTGAAGACTTTTTCAAAGTGACACGAAAAATACTGATTCGACCATCCTAGATAGATTACCGAAAATGCTTCAATAGTAGTTTTACAAATGTAACAAACAAGCACATGCGAATAGAAAGCTAACTTTAAAGAGGGGAAAAGAGGGTTTTATTTTTCTATTCAGAACAGGACCCTCACGCACTAATCACGACTCCTTAGTAAGAGGTCTAAAGTCGCTACTGCCCCTTAACAATGTCTTATGGTTGGTGGAATCCACTTGGGAAATGAGTGATGTCAGGAAGATAGTTAAGCATCTTTAACCCACCAGGGGTTCGAGTCAGTCTACAAGTCAGTGTCGAATCCTCTAAATACTGTGACCCCAATGTGTCGTTTTACTTTGCCAAAATAGATAGCATTTCAGCTGCCACACGCAAAATTTCTAAACGAAAATGCTCAAATCTTTAGGGATAACGACAGAAAAGTTCGATACTCGACAACCTAAAGGAAAGTAGTACATTAGTGCTAGAAAGATATTGCATAGCCTTGACCGTACGATAACTAACTTTCTGAACTTTGGTCAAATATAGAAGGTTATGCGCAACCTTGTAGAATGTACTTGAAGCATTTGTGAAGCTTTCATTGGCTAAAGGTACATGTGTATGATATAATATAAGTTATAATTGTGTGAGGTAATCTAAGATTATAGTTTTTGACGTCCCTAGAAATTTTACTTTGACTTTATCTGCATCCTACCGACAACACGATAACACCTTTGACAGCAACAAAATATAATCAAACATACGAATTAGACTGTTCCATGGATATATCACAGGCATTTTCGTATGTAACATAGATATCTGGAGCCTGAACAGCACACCAGGGAAGAGCATTAACTAGCCCACCAGATCTCTGACCAGACGACATTTGAAGGAACAAAAGAAACAAAATGGCCTAAATAGATGAAAGTAAGAAGAACCTATTGGCTACATCACGTACTCAGACTGCCATAGGAAGCATCATCAGAACGAGCCCAGTCTAAAGCCCTACTTTCTGTAAGAGGACCCCTAGAGAGACCAAAGGCTACGTGTAGATCTAGCGTAAGCGAAGATCCCAATTAAATAGATCCAACTCTTAGCCTCGAAGACCTCATAGAGTGAAACAGTGTCCTGAAAGCAGCATCAGACAGAGCCTTGGTATTGTGGTACCTTGATTGAAGATTCAGTAATTTCAAAGTTCGGAAAGCATTGATGAAAGGAAGAGAGATTTTGACGGAATCATCTAAAGTTATACTTTTGTGTCGTCACGTAAAATGATACCTGTTTGACTTCACCAAAAATTTTATAGTATTTTATAGTAATTTTATAGAAATTTTTAAGTTACTTCAAAGTTACTTAGTTAATGAGCTACGCATAAAGTACAAAGCCCAAAAAACCGCTGGTCCCAGTCTTTCCGCGGTCGATAGTCCTCGTCTTTCAGGTAGCAAAAACGTGATTGTTTCCAGTTTTGAGTAAAGCATTATTCAGTTGTGCGCTATAGTTTTTGGGTGCAAAGGTAGATCGGATAGGTTTGGAGTTGTTGATCAGTGCACATCTGGGGAAAATATTAATTGATCTTATTTGGGAAGCCATAAAGTTCCCCTCAACACATAATCTACAAAATGAAAATAGTCATTTCTAGTTACGTATACGTTTACGTTATATTTCTAGTTACGTTTACGTTACGTTACGTTTACGTTTACGTCATATTTCTAGTTACGTTTACGTTTTCGAACACAGTATACCACTTTGCAAACAAGAATTTTTGGCACATCTGGAAAAAAATTCAACATCCGAATCTGTTGTTTGATTGGGGACATGATTAAATTACAAGTCACCTAGTTTCAAGCCTTGATAACACTTTAAAGTAGGAAATAGGAGACAGAAGTTTGTAGGAGGGGCTTGAACCCCCCCCCCTTCCAAGTAGAAAGGGTTAACACTATGTGTTGAGGCTGAGGTAAACAACATATGAATCTTTTATTCTTAGAGTCTTCACGCGCTACACGTTCTGTGCGGAGCAATGTGTTTTTTTTAAAATATATTTTGTACTAATGACCGATGACGTGTTGCCAAATGATGGAGTTAAACCGGGCTTTACGATCTAACATAAATAATACTTTTCCATGTGAGAGGCGAAACCTTTGGTTTTGCGTGGTAATTTATGACAAAAATCATTTTGTCTTTTTCTGTAACATCTTCGCTTCATTTTTTAAGGTTTTTTCGTTTTTGGTAGGGACTTGCTGGTAAAGTTGGCTGCTGTGAAGGGAGAGGACTTGATTCGAGTGGGTAAAAATTACTTCACGAAGCTCTTTGACCCAGAGCAGTCAACATGTGCTTTGTGCTGCCATCCTTCGAAAGTTGATGGTGTTGTCAAGGAATTTGAAAAGTAAGTTTCTTGGGTCGCGGTTGCGTCTGTTTCTTTTTGCAATATTGGTAACACTTTTTTTATTTGTCATTTTGCCCATTGTGCATATCATTCAATAAATATTCTTAAACACTGGCAAAGGCTGTCTAGACCTCAGTGCCTCGTACAGAGTTGCGGTTGTTGTCATACAGAGTAGCCTGTAAGAAGCAGTTGATAGACGTTTACTAAAATGGTTTGGTACATACTGTCGTTCATAACCAGGTTCTCCCTCACTGAAAAAGAAGACTTTACCACTTCAATAAATAGTGCAGTAGTAAAGTCGACAATCTGGGTAGTCGGCTCCGAATTCTCACCACCACCAGCAACCTAATTTTTTCGTTTCGCAATTGGCTTCATCAGTGCTATTTTCGTATATATGTATGAGGTCCTTATGAATAGTTTCGTAAATGATTTTTACCGATTACCCTGACATATAAGCTTTAGTAAGACAAAACAAAGTTTAAACTGTGTCGAAGTTGAAAAGTTGGAACATTTATTTTTTGCGCCCATAAGAGGGCAGGATTTTGGTAAAGTTTTGTCTATGTTTGGTCAAGATGTAGGCAATAGAGAAGACTTCTTTTACTAGCTTACAGTAGAAGATGCTTAGAACAGCAATCAAGCGAGGTGCTTAGTAGAGGAGAGATGGAAGCCTTGGTAGGGATAACAAGGTTGGATGTATCAGGAAGAAAACTGCAACAGAGGCTGAGGAAGACATTGGGTACGTTTAACTGGTGGGGGCCGATGTCTTTGAAAGAAGGTGAGAATCCATCAAACCGTCAAACTCCATGACGTGAGAGAACTAGAGGCTAAAAAGAGAATGGTAAAGAGACAAATTTATGACGTCCCTCATAAATGGGTTACGGAATGAGTCGAAGAACATGTGCCTAATTGTTGTAGACCTCTGTATGCTTGTAACTAAATATTTGGATTTGAGAAACTTGGTCATTATATACATGCTCTAAACCAGAGTGAGTGTATCCTGAAAGGTGTTGTCACCAATCAATGTTCTGAACAATAAGTCGTCACTGTGTGATCACGGTGGCATTTTCTTCCAATATCGTCGATCCATCGTGGTATTCATTTCCAACGTTTACTTAGTTTCATGATAAAACTGGTGCTTACGCGTTTGATTGTCAGTCAAAGTTTGTCACAAGTGTTAGTGTATTTTGATCTTCGTTCTTTGCTCGATGACGGACTGTTTACATAAAATTATCAGCGAGCTGAAACATTTTTTCTTGAGAGGGCCACATTTTTAGGGGGACCTATTACCGTCATAGGCACTATGTAGGCAAGAGGTGTTTTTCGAGGAATCGCAAAAGTTCTCTTCAACCTAAATCCGTTCATGCAGATCCACAACAAAATGTTCCGAAGACGTCTTAATACCATTGATTGAGGGCAATCTCTTGACACAATCTTGTGTGATCACTGTAGATGCAACTCCAAGACGCGTTTATTTTTCATTCTGATTGAGATACGCAATTGTGTTACCATTATTATTCTTTATATGGAATACCATTATTCTAATCTTCCAAATCTACACTTATGAACTCCCCACTGTACATGGCGAGGGCTTTTTCAACAAACTGTGCTATGTTTCCGTTTGAAAAAACCTCCTTTTTCCTGTTAAATTATTTGTGTCTCAGTTTTATGTTGTTTTGTATTTATCCGTTATTCAAAACTATACTACAATCTCAGCATCATCTTCTGCTGTCGTTTTCCTTGTAGCACTTAGTTTGAGAACAGCTCCTCGACATTGTCCATTCACATGATAGCACACCGCATCCTTGCAGATAACGTAGGCTACGTTAACTCTAAGTTGGGTATACCAGGGGTATTGGTTCATTGCCTCCCTTCTAGTGCCATAAAATTGTTAGATTGGCTAGTTTTGAGAAAAATATAACTGTTGGAAGACAGAATTCGATAGTCAGAAAATAGCAACGATGCTCATTATAAGCAATGAAATTTACTTGCGTAATGGAAAAGGACCCTCTACATAAAGCTGTACGGCTAGTATCACCTAAAAGTGTATCTTTGAAAAACAGCTGATACTCGGGAGGCGAAACGCTTTGAAATGCTCTCACAAATTGATGGTAGGGTGATACATGGAAGATGTTCTTTAAATATTGGCACTTTTTAGATCCCTGGCTCTCACGTTAAACTATAGATTTATTTCCCCTTTTGACAGCAGTAGATCAATGAGCGTCATTCCACCCCAGTTAAGAAGTATCCGTGTATTGTACCATACTTCAATCGCCATTGCTAAAGTGGGCTTAGTTATTGCCATTTATACAAAAGAAATTGCCTCTTTTTTGCTGTTTCAGGCTTTCCAGAAAATTCGTTGTCGTTAAATCTCTGGAGGAGGAGTTTGGCTGCAAGGAAACAAACCATTGATGACAAACTGCTGCAAGTCGGCAAAGGCTAGACATTTACTGCACGCTCTGTATTGCCTTGACCGCCATCTGTAGTATTTAATACCGACTAACACTTTGACCATCTACATCAAGCAAGGATTTAAGAGTTTGTCTTGTGTTTCACTAGGATTGTTAATTCACAGTCGTTTCACCACACCACAGAATACATTGTAATCCGGCATAAAACAATAAATAACGTGACGCTTGAGGCATTGTGACTGACAAGCAAATAAAGAGTTGTTATTCGTTCGAAGAGTTCGTTCAGATTAGTGAAAAGTAATCCTAGCAATTCTAAGATGATGACAACGATTTCAGTGGTCTTGTGAACATGCTGAAATACCTGGAGATGGTGAGTATATTAACGTCCTTGTAAGTCTTTGCGACCTGGAGTTGTGTGAGAAAAACATACCATACTAGGTTATTTTCCTCTATCATAGGACTGGGAAGTTGGGATATTGCCTGCGGCTATATAAATGCTAATATTTCTTTAACATATCTGTCACTTAGGTATCAAGTCTAGTAGGATTGTTACTTCATCTATTAGCTGTAAGACATATTTCCGTTTGGTATTGGAACTAATAATACACAGCCGAGGAAGTTAACTAGTACCTGAATTTAGTGCTGTGGTGACTGTTCATAGAGGTTTTTATGACATCGTCATTAGCAAATTTTAAGTAAAGGATCTCAAAAGTACCTATTAGTAAATTTGTGGAAAAGTTAGAACCAACTCGCATGTCACTTACGTATCAAGTCTAGTCGGATTGTTACTTCATCTGTTTGCTATAAGACAAGTGTGCGTTTGTTATTGGAACTGATAATACACAGCCGGAAGTTGACGAGTATTAGTAAATTTGTGGAAAAGTTAGAACCAAATCTCTCGCTGACACTCAGGAAAGAACCAGCTCCTTTCCCAATATCTGAAAGATTGGTCAAAAACCTTAAAGGAAGTCAGTAGCTTAGGTAAGCCGAAATTTCACGTGTTTACTTTTAACGCCAAGGGAAGGAAATATCTGATATATCTGAATGTTTACCTTGATCACCTTTTAAGCCATATTAAGAATCGAATCTGATGATCGACTGAAAAAGCCAAAACATTGTCTTGGCCTTATCTAAGAATTAGTCTTGGCAACAAAAGAGTCGGTCAGATTTTCTCTGCACCCACTCGCTCCCACCCCATTCAAAGAAGTTTGTGTCCCTGATTAAAAGGTCAATACAGTCGAGGAAAGGAATTTCCACACCTAATCAATATTTATGGATATAAATGAAATACTTCGAAACGAATTTCATGTCATTTGTCAAGTAGGGTTTTAGCAAGTATCATGTCTTGTATTATGAAAGTTGCCTCTAGTTGAGTTTTCTGCAAGAGCTATGTGTAGTGAATGCTTGCGTTTTCAGTAAGACAGTCGATTGTGACCGGATCAAATAATAGATGCACTATGAGTAGACGATTGTTATGTTTGCTACTAGTTGCCATTGTGAAAATCCCGAAGTTATTGACATCAGTAATTGAATAATAGATCATGAGTCTAGATACGTGAGTAATACTGAAAGAATCGATGTAAAAGTTAAAGTGAACATACATGCAAGACGTTGACACCATGGGAGGAGGGGAGGTGAGAGTTCCCTTGTTTTTGATAAACTCTATTGCAGCTTTTACAACAAGAAGGGTGGAGGGGTATAAAAATCTGCACGATTTGACGACACTATGAACTGATGATTCTGCATTTATTTATTTTTAATACAATGGAGGCTTTTGAACAGGGACACAGACTCAGAAACATGGGAAACGTGGAAAAATACATGATATTACAGAACTCAGAGAAAGCTTCAGGGAAAATGAAAGAGATCAGTTGCAACACGTGGAAAACTGAAGCAGTTTTGTGTCATTAAACCGTGCGATTACAAGCATTCAGGGTATTTTTGTCGGTAAAAAATAAACATATATCCGGATGAAAAGTGTGACATTACAATTTAGAAAAGTTATAAACTGTGGGGGAAAAGCTCAATGTGTCTTAATAACTTCGAGATATTAGCTGTCGAAGTTTCAAATCTCTCTAACAAGACCTTGTCATTTGATGCAGGATCCTAACGTAGCCTAGAATTCACGCAAGATTAACAGTCTTTACCAGAGATTTCTCAAGATTTAAACCTTTCTAGTGTAAACACTATAGGTATGCTATTTTGGAAACATTTTATTCCAGGATTGCATTTGGATATCTGGAGTCAAATTGCACTGTTTGCAAAATTTGTTAATTTTTACGTCATCACTTTTCCTCCGC
>JAAAKL020018498.1:0-10219 GCA_010016065.2 Carybdea cf. marsupialis auct. non (Linnaeus, 1758)
AAACTATTTCCACGCATGCGCTTTCAAGCGGATCCAAATGGATCCGATCTCGTCTAAACGCATGTCAATTTTGGATCTGTGCCCGTGTAAACGCCTGCAAAAACGACTACGGATCCAAATGGATCCGCTCCCAAATGGATCCGATCTCGTATAAACGGGGTCTAAAAGGACTCTAAAGAAGCAGGGGGTATTTGAGAACTGAAGATGTGACCTGTTTATGTGGCGCAAACCATGGAACACCAACTGAGATGTCCCCCACAGAAGCATCAATGTAAACTTTTAGTCCATTACAGAATGCAATAGTTTTGCAGGCGACTGCGTTCAGCTATGGCTTAAAAGATAAGCAACCTTTGTGTAATATGTTTCATGCTCCAACCATCCTTTATAGGAAACAATGAGGATTTATACCAATCCAAAAAGTGCTTGAATTACATAGGAGGGTAAAAAAGTGGTGACTACGTTATTAACATTACAAAGCAGAAACGTATTTTGGAAATTTGAAGGTTAAAATTATGCATAGTCCTGAATCGTCTATAGGATCTGACTAATTGAACAACTGCCAGTGGAATTGTTTAATGTCTTCAATTTAAGGTAACTAGGTTTAACATTGTTCCATACTGCCTCAAATACTTGTTGCATAGATTATAGATATTTTTGTGTTGTATATAACTTATATTTGTGAGACGGAGTAAGAAAAGATATACAACATATCAAGATAATTAATGATGAGAGCGGAAATGTAATAAGTAGCACAGAGGCAATTCTAGAGAGATGAACGGGGTGTTTTGTAAAACTGATGAACGGGGAG
This sequence comes from Carybdea cf. marsupialis auct. non (Linnaeus, 1758), assembly GCA_010016065.2. Taxonomy (NCBI): domain Eukaryota; kingdom Metazoa; phylum Cnidaria; class Cubozoa; order Carybdeida; family Carybdeidae; genus Carybdea; species Carybdea cf. marsupialis auct. non (Linnaeus, 1758). Next base: position 809 of record JAAAKL020018498.1, read on the forward strand.
AATGATAGAGGCATCAGAACGGAAGTAGCGGAAGTGGTAACTGGGAAGTGAGAGCAACCTTAATGAATTAACGAGCGGGAAAGCACTCGTACCAGATGGTTTGCCAGCAGACGTTTGGAAATGTCTAACCAAAAAATGATAGAGGTCTTATGCAATTTTGCTCAATATAGTTTTTGAAAATGAAAGGATACCAGATGAGTGGAGAGAAAGTGTGCTTATGCCAGCCTACAAGAACAATGGAGACGTCCAAAACAGCTAAAAACAGAGGGAGACGAAGCTAATGAGTCACACAATGAAGCTATGGCAGAGAAAATCGTGGATTCTAGGCTCAGTAATATAGAGAGGATATATCAATAACAATATGCCTATGCAAGTATTTTACTGCAAAATAGGTTTGATATCAGCATTTTGTCATACATTTTGAGGTATCCTGCTTCTACTGTATATTAATTAATCAATAAAACAACCTATCAATCAATGGAAATCAATATTTTACAAGAATGCTATTATTAAACTTTACGGTTAAAGTTTTATCACGAAAGGTTTGAAACAACTCTCTCTTTGAAAGACAGATAATTATTCCTCCGCTCGATTTTTCTCTACAATTAAAATCAATAATTGTCTGTATCAATGATTGGACACAGTTAAAAGTCAGTTCCTAGGCTTATAGATGCCAATTTATAGTCCCAATTGCTTCTATTATGTCCCGAAAAATATGTTTGCAAAAGTACAAAGCAAGGCTGCATAGTTAGCACTGAATATCACTAAAAATTTTTAAAGGTTTTAATAACAAGGTTTTTGACACAAAATACTTTTAAACCTTATCGTATGTATATGTTAAAGTACCTTTGTCATACATTGTTCAGATATTACTAGCAGCTAATACTGAGGATAAAAATGTAATTAAAATTAGAAAAACCATTTTTAATGCTGAAGAATGCTACTGAATTCAGATAATAAATCATTTTATCCGAGGATTACTACAGCCAATTGGTAGTGAAAAGCTTAAAACATGTGTATTTTCAGTGATCTTTTTAAAGCAGTTATTGTATAATGAGCTAGCTAGTCGTGAATTGAGGTGCATTCGCATATTTAGGGCGAGTGCATTGTTACCTTTAAAATATCCAGTTCTTTCCAGTTTATTGCAAAGTTACGTAATTTTCCTTACGGTGTTATGACATTTATAGAATGTGTAGTTATTGTGGGTGTACGCTGTACTAATACAATTCGCATTTGCCTGCTGGAGTATGCTATCTAATATTTGGATATTTGAAGTCACCAATAATACTTTATACAATTTAGTGCTACTTTTCCGTTTAGCCTGATTTCTGGTCCAATGTTTAGTATTTTGAACATTAGTCTATGTATCATAGTTGATCCGGACCTGCGCTTAGCTTAGTAAAGCCGTTTGGATTCTCTTGCTTAAATTATTAAATCCACGTAACGTAGCTCTAAAGAAGCAACATACAGTTCTCACAGCTTGATTTTGATGTTTTAGTCAGAGTCACAGCGACGGGGAGGAGGGAATATCAGAGGAGTTACTCTATATATTTACTGCTAGTCGCCCATTCTCGTGTCAAGCTTCAAACATACCACCATTTCAGAACAAAACCCATTTGTGAATTTATAAAATTTAGTCGACTCCAGTAAACTGTTTCTAACAATGTCAACCACCACACACACAGAAAATTTATGAAACGTGACATGGTTTTACTAGCATTTCAGAGGGTACTTTCAATTTACCATAGATGAGTTCATGACAGAATCAACAAGTAAATCATAGCACCTGACAGTTTCAACATAAGAATGTGAAGCAGAGGGTGAATAATGAATAATCCATCACTAACAACTCTTAATTAGGTTTTATGCTTGAATAGGAAGCTCAAAATTGTTAACTCAGTTTTCTTCCAAGAAAAAGTAGACCCTCCATTTACTGAAGATTATTCTTATCAATTGTCTATGTATAGATATGCTCGAGGTAGTGCTGGGATGCTTATTTCGCAATATTTTATAGCAATGATTTCATTTCACTGAAATTCATCAAATCATCGCTTGGTATACGTAAGACTGTTAACTTTATCATATCAAAATATTTACTTTCTGGTTCAAGAATGGCTATTTAACCCCTTCTTTGTTATGCAAAGAGTCGCCGCATTAACAACTCGGCAGTTCTTTATGCTGCAGGAGCATGACTTCAAAATGGCATCCTTATCAAAACTCAAACGTAAAAATCCCATATGATATGAATTTACAAAGCAAAATCAACTCCCATGGTGGTTGCTTATTTACTTTTGTATGTGAGTTTAAGATATGACGAGAAGGTGACTGTATTAGACTGTTATCATTAAAACATGATGCAGAAAACAGTTAAAAATTCATACTGATTAAGATCGCATCACCAATGTAATCTGCATGACAATAAGACAACTATTGCTGAGTGTCAGGAAGCCACATAGGTCTTTCACCAAAAGTGTTATATCTTTAGCGACTCAACACTATTTGTTATTCATCGTAAATAATACATTTATGTGTTTCGCAAGGAGATTGCAGTGCTTTTGGCTCATCAGCAACAATAGGCACTCTTGCTTCAATTTGCGCATTTCTTAGATCAATCAGCGAACAGAAACTTTTCTATCAAAACTATAAGAGCATCTTTAAATGTTAAACTGCGTTTTAAGCTCAAAACGTCAAGGATACTGTTAACTTTGTTGGTGTACATGGAGACAAGAGAGTCGTGATGTGCTCATGTTGATTCCGATTAGGTTGTGCATTATAGGTCTAATGAACGATGAGACGCAAAAGATCCCATCGAACCTGAAAATAAAGTGTGATGAGCAAAAGAGTTACACGGCCTTCTGGACTGGACGTCGTTACAATTGATGATCCGAAGTATTTAATGACACATATTATGTCGAAGATTCCTTCATACTTATTGTACATGAGTTTGAATAGAAACTAGAGAAATAGAAAAGTAAGTCACCGATGGTATTCGAACCCGGGACCCACGCATTCTACATAACTAAGCTCTAACGTTAGAAAGTGAACGACTAGAAAATTAAGACTGCTTGAATACGTTTTATGGAAATGGTAATAATGTTTCCCAAGCTTAAATAATCCTTCCCAGGCTCTTTATTGGACTTACTTAGACCTCGTGAGCAGTGGCGGCCTGACAAGGGGGGCAAAGGGGCCGGGGTCCCTTCAGAGACGATTATGAAGGGTGCGCCGAAATCTACAAGGGGGGCACCGAAAGCTATTCAGGCAACCTATACCTCTTGTTTCTGTCGGACAGTGGGAAGTAAACAATGATATTTACCAGTTGCAGGCTAGCCGCTGAAGAGTCAGCAGAAACTGCAGTGGTATCGATATGGATTTTATTTTGCCATTGAAAGCGTTTGGCGAGGGCTAAGGAGACTTTTTAGTGAGAAAAAGCACAATTTCCATGCCTTGATATCGTTTTCACCACCTGCCTTTTCTGACTTGACACAGAAATTCCCATCCCCAACAAACATCCAAGATAAAATCAATTATTTCTGGGAGATGTATAAGACCAATTGTTATCAATGTGCTAACGAGCTGTACAGTTTTACGAGCAGCGATGTTTGGCGCAAAGTTCCTCAGACAAACTTCAGATGTCAGTACAGAAGACAACGATGCAGTTAATATGGTGGTAGACAATGAAACAATCAGTGTAGCCCATCATAACCTAGGAAATGAGGAGACGCTCTCCATCAAATGGACAGTTCTTGATTGCTTGGTTATTCTTGCCCACCCAAAATATAGTTTGATTGATGCCTATCCAACACTTTTTCAGACATACGCCATAGTCAATGCCGTTCTGATCACGTCATCAACCACTGAGCGGAAATTTTCCCCTCTAAAGCAATTGAAAACAGGAATCCACTCTACCATGGGGTACTAAAAATTGAATGCCCTGCTGTTGATGGTAACACAAAAAAGTATCCTGCTTGGACTAGAAAAAGAGCGGATTATAGACCCATTTGCACGAAATTCAACAGAATCAGAAAACACTCTTATGTAAAAGATCTTTTTTACAATGCTCTAACTGTCGGTTCTTTATGCTTTTACTATGAGTGCTTATCAGGCGTTGAGTAATAACAACAATAATAATAACAATAATAATAATAAAAGGTTATATTCAAATTTAAAGAAATATACTCATGATCGAAATAACTCTTGCAAGCTTGGCCATTGTAGCAATACCTTCCAGTAATGAATGTTGGTACTGTGTTGTTTGATGTCACTATGTAGTCATGATGTCATAGGTATCATTGTGTATGAAAAGAAAGCAAGTGTAGCGGCTAGCACGCTGGACTTTAGTACAGAGGGCCGTGGAACGAAATCCGGGATGATTTTTCAACTATTACTACCACCATTGTCTTTAGCGGAAGAACTACAACGCCTTCAATTTTTAGTTATTGTGATACGATATTTCTTTGATTCCTCGCTGTCAGAAGTAAAGGCCTGATTGAAATGGATACTAATGAAAAATAGAGATATATCAGGAATACTTTAAAGCTGTCAATTTGTTTTCAAATGTTCTCTGGACTTCTCTTCCATCTCTCCCCCTATGACACATTGTTGAGCAAAAATTAGTTGTTAGAATTTGACTTTGGTTGAATAAGGAGCTTTGTGCAGCTGCTATTGATATGATCGACAATTTTTAATAAAGCACATTCGCTTTGGCAAGCTTATACCATTTCCTAGTTTCTTTGATTTTATTTTCTGTAATTACCTCGTCGATTTTACTTAGGGATCTTTGTTGAATAGCCACTAATTTATGCATCAGTAATTTTCACTTTGATTTCATACCGTTAAAAACTCACAACACAAGAGAGGTTTTAACGTAATCATTTTTACTTCGCATTCTCTTAACTCAATGTGCTCTATCCAACAGTTCTAATACTTAAGGTGTACGAGTGCTTCTTCAAATCTGCCCTCTTTTGCAAAAAACCTCTCAGGTTAGCACTGATGGTCGCCACCTCCTGCCTGCCCACCATCCTCCCCAAGCAAAATCGTTCTCAGGCCGCTACTGCTCAGAACTTACACTTTTGGTATTTTTGAGTGTCAGTTAGCACCATTCAAATGCTGCTTAGCGCTCCCTACTGCTCACATCCTAATATTCTATTCATTTATAGGTGTACAATGTGAGCTGAGTAGACTGCTTGCTTCGTGTGTCGGGGAGTGTGTTGATGAGCCGATGGCATGTGTTGTGGAGAGAAAAGCGTGCTCTTGTTTCTCAGAGAATCATTTTTCGACCTCTACGTTACTCCGATTATGTCACTTTTCTTTCCTATTATGAATAAAAATACTTAGTTCATGCAAGCACTAGGTCGAAAGAGAGCACGGACGGACAATCACAGCTTCACAGACGAAATACTGTCCTTTTATTACTTGCTGAATGTTAGATTGTAAAATAGTTAGACCCAGGCACGGCCTTATTATTCGTTTCATTTCTTCTGAATTGCTTTATTCCATGCTGTGAATGGATAATTACATCTGCTGCGGCTAAAGTCAACCTTCACCTAATCTGTACTTAGTAACGAGAACTTCCATTACTTCCTGTCCAACTGCCTGCAGCTGAACATGACTTGTCAATTAATTTTTCTTTAAACGGGAACTCTTTCGCTTACAAACACGTACTCAAGTTCTTAAATCGCAAGACATCGTTGCCTACTAAAGAGTTTATGCTTTCTTCCCGCTCTATTAACTCCCAACAGAATTCATCTTTGTTGCTGTATCCCAGATGTTCGCACACTGTGAGTGTTTCAGCTAAAAATGTTTTAGCCGGTGAACACTTGAATTAATAGACCCCTATCATTAAAATGGCAATATCCATCTTATGTATCCATCATATGTATTGAAACGTTGGGATTAGAAATCTCCCATGTTGTCAAACTTCATGTCGTCCATACTATGATTTAACTTTTCTAGCTTGGAATTACTTACAGCTTTGTAACATTTCATGCTTCAAAACGAAGACATTTTCTTCTGATTTTTCTAAAAGATCCCATCAGTTGGTCTCCCGCCAATAATTGTAATTGGATTAGCAGTTTCATCCTTACGAACCCTGCTAACAGCGATGTGCAACATTTCATCCTTATCGTTTTTCAAAGTAGGATTCCCTGCATTTTCACTTACATTTTTCTTACCTCATACGGCTATTGAGAAAGTTCCTAGCGAGCTGTAATCAATATATTCTTATGCATTTAAGATCTACTCATTGATCACCACGGATTTACTAGCTGTATCCTTGATAAGCCGTAAAGCCACCAATACTGTTAACTACATAAGAAAACAGCTTTAGCTTTCGCAAATACCATTGACAAAATGTGGACTAACAGGCATTGAGAAACAAGCCGATGGACACGTTTAACGGTTTTACTACTGTCTTGTTCACAACAATTCAGATACAATAAGCGGATTTTTGTTTTAATTATGTCGGTATCAGAGGCATTATATGTATTACAGAACATGAAATTTTCGAGCTTACCTCATCCCTTTTGCAACACACTGCCGACTTGCAAATAATAGGTTTTATGGACTTACGTGTTATACCTCCTTGTTTGTTGCAGTAGAGATATAGATACCTAGTTATTCAAATACTTTGTTGTTGGTGCAAAACAATTGAACTGCAAGAAACAGCGAAAGCATTTTAGTGCTGAATATCGTTTCTGAAACTCTTCAGAGTACAAATCGTCAGAATTGAAATTGAGAAGTAACAATGAAACTGATATCCAACTGTGTTTTGAAAGTAGCCAATCAGAAGTCTGACTGCTCGATAGGTATTGTTTTGACCAATTAGTATCTGTAGAACTAAATGGCTAACCCAAAAGGCTCAATGGAAAGACAGATTCTTTTTGTCTGCAATGCAACAGTTTTCTTGCTATGATGTAGAACGGCTAAGTGAAAAGTAGACCTAGCTTTACCTAATATACGGAAGCGGTCAAAAGCGACAACAAGGCTGGAAAGCCGACTAAAATTTAGTGGATTATAAGAAGTGAGGCACAGTTTTTAACACAAGCGCTAATTTTGCAACTAATGTAGCTCAGTAAACGGTGATATCCAATTGATATTGCATTTCAAGACAGAGCTTTTAATAAATGGACGAGAAAACACTTTTCTTGGAAAGCTTTCAGAGTCTAGATCAAGAAAATGCAAGTGGTAGCAATTTTAAACAAATTCATCTGAACATATCCAGGTTCAGTTTAAAATTTAAATATATGAGTCAACCTTGAACTTTCGATTGAGGGAGGTGTAGGCCAGATATTTCTTGTAATCAAATGGTGAAAAAAGCCCAGAACATGTGGTATGAGGTAAACTTTGGTAAAGAACAGGGAGTCAAACCAAGAAGTGAAAACGTCGAAGAATGGTAAAATGACCCACCATTTTATCTACATAGGAGGATTACGTGTTGGGGTATCATTAATTAAGAAATGTAAGGAATGGATCAACTTGATTCATACAGAAGATAATAAATAATCATTAAAATGTTTACGATATACTATATACCCAAACCCTACGAGATAAACATAACGGTTATTTCTAAAGCAGATTAACAGATGTTATCAAATCAAGGACCTACTGGTGAACCAGTAGCCACTCTGCCAAATTGTTCGCAAAGTTCACCATTGAAGACAATTCTCTTATAACTCGTAAAAAACATAGAAGACGTTTAAAGCCTGGACTTGAAAAACCACACAAAGTAGATGAATAATGATTGTTTGTAATGTCATTCTGATGTCTAAAATCTGATCGATGTTAATTGATTAAAGTGCTAAAATGTAATGCTTTTGTTTAGGACAATCTCCAGTTTAACAAGCAAGCTTGTTAACAATCTACTATTTTGAATCGTATAGAAGATATTGGGAACCCATTTTCTATGGGTGTTCTATGGGTGTTCTATGTCGTCAATGGGGTTTTCTTCTTAATTAGGATGCTTTCAAGCAGCGGTGAAGTTTGATCTCATGAAATGGTCGTGCTCTTAGCGTATGATCAAAGGTGGAATCCAAAAAATGCCCCCTTCTTAAGCTGTACCAGTCTCATTCAATATTCAAAATTCCCAGCTAATATACAATGAAACTTTACCATTAATTTCTTTCTATACGTGCGATGGCATATAATCAGGCAAATTTGTTGTCAGTAAATTATTTCAAAGAGTCAAGTAAAGGGTTAGTCTGATCCTTGAGCTTCTGTTCTATTACGGCTGAAGGGAAACCCAACCATTGCAACATAAAAAACCTGAAGTAATCAAAGCGCTTAATTTTTTCTTTTAAAAATACTAATTGATGTGGTTTAATGCTCATTTACACATAAAATGATGATAAATAAAGAGGAAAGGAAATAAAGTAAAGTGAATAAGGAAAGTGAAAGAACTATATGTACGTCTCAAAGTTTGAACAATCAGAGACAAATTTAATGGAAAAGAATACTTTAAACGTCTATTTACTAATCATATGCAACTGATAATCAAAATTATTCTTGAAGCTCCCGTTAAATGACCATTACGAAGTGCAAAATGTTTCATATTGGAAATTTTCCATCGCCAAGAAACACAAACAAAATTCTAATCGGCATCATGTCCAGAGAAACGCAGAGGGCACGGATGAATAGCCTTCATTCCTTGATGTATCTGACGTCGAGGAAATCTTGTCGATATCTTGCTTCTTAGTTCACATACTTTTGAACGCTGCTTGGTTCTGGAAGTGATTTCCTTTATTGCATCTAATGATAGCTGATGTGATATTGTGGGCGAGAGTCACTTTACTTATGGAAGCCCTTCCCTTTCCTTTCAATGCATGTATGCCTTATTATTTTTCTTTCTAGTACAAAGAAGTTTTAAATTTTCTTGTAATATTTTAGAGTTAAACAATGGTGGAAATAGCGTAAGATGGAGGGGATGTTTCGTGTAAATTTGTTCTCGTCAATTTTGTCAGTATCAAGTTTGAAACAATGCGACCATTTTCAGTACTTATTAAGAACTATTGATTGATGCATAGCTAATGAATATACCTGCTGTACTCTATCTCCGCCAATTTTCGCTCAGAAATATTTCCTGTCTGAAATTAAAGGGTTACCAAGACAACTGCACCATAATGTCTTAACAATAAAGAATATTGGAGAAATTTAGAAGTGCCATCCTTACTTATGGGAAAGATTCGATAGGAGAACATCACATTTCGTTCAAAATATATAATTGTTCATAAAACTTAACAACCTCTGAAGCAACTGATCAAGCGATAAAATTTAAGACGATACTCAATTTTTGGGTAATAAGGCCTTCGTTCCCAAGCGAAATTAAGAAGTGCCATCCTTGCTTATGGGAAAGATTCGATAGGAGAACATCACATTTCGTTCAAAATATATAATTGTTCATAAAACTTAACAACCTCT
>JAAAKL020018499.1:0-10219 GCA_010016065.2 Carybdea cf. marsupialis auct. non (Linnaeus, 1758)
CAATGCGGAGGAAAAGTGATGACGTCACAAATCAAATGTTTTGGAAATAGGACGATTTGACTCCAGATACCTGACGACAACCCTAGAATAGGCTGTTTCTCAAAATACGAGACCTGTAATGTATATAACGTTAAAACTAGAGGCGCTCGAACTTAAAAAAATTCTGGTCAAAACTCTGTTAAATTTTCCTTGCATCCTAACGTTAGGATCCAGCATCAAATAAAAAGGTTTTGTTCGAGAGATTTGAAACTTGATATCTCGGTGTTGGGAAACGGCAAGACTCTCAATTTTGGCCATTGACTTTCTCACTAATAGGGCTACATGAATATTGAGTATTTTTTCCGTAATTCAAACATTTTTAAAATCGTGACGCCACACCTTCCCTCCGCATTCATTCTTCTCTCTGTCACGTATCAACGAGGTTACCACAATACTCAAGTATACGATTTATGTAGCAGTGGGAAACGTTCCTGTCAAACCTTGTATGAGTACTAAAATAGTTTAATAAACACCGACCTTCATCAAAGAACAGAACTTGACATGCTTATTCTAAAATAGTAGTGTTACGAGCAATATTTCTCATTATCGAAATTGGAAGCCAAGAACAATGCTGCAGTGGTGTGTCGTTTAACGGCCACGCTGTCGTCACATTGCTAAAAACCTGCTGTCTACTGCCTATTTGTTATTTGCCCGATACGCCCATGATACTCTATCGTCTTACATTGACGTTCACCTACACGAAATATCGTTGACCGGCTTCTCTGTGCCTTGTTATAGTGGGGTTGCCATAAAGTAAATCAATGGGTCATAAGCCCAACGAGATAGAGAAAATAAAAACATGAAATTTCAACTGATCTGAGATTATCTCGGTCTTGGAAAACATTTTGTGGAGCCATTAAAAAAATTGACAGCAGCACTGGAAATTAATTGTAAACAGAAAAGGTGACTGATTTGGGAAAAGGGACCGTTTTAAACGACTAATTATGTGGAGTGTAACATGGCATCGACTTCACAAGATAAACACACCGATAGGTAATAAAGGAGAACACGCCAAAAAAGCACCTATATCGAATCATCGATGGTTGTACCTGTGCCTTGTCGAGTGGCTACACAATCAGGCGGTTTCAAATCTTGTGTACTACTTTCTTAATGTTATATGCCAGATTTTTAAGTAATACCCAACTGGCACTTAGATATAGGATCGATCCGTCGTTGGACACGGACTCCATTTATTTGCGATATTTCTTGAATTTTACGCTACGTCCTATTCGTCACAGACAAAAATTGATGTCTTATAAATATGGATAAATATCCCTGTCTAATGGTCAATACAATGACTCAAACATTCCCAAACTAAAATTCCCCAAAGTAACATATAAAACCAGTCAAGCATATCATCGATGAATAATAACTGTCCATACTTTTCCATTTCTGTTACCCTTTATACAAAAATTAGACTCTCTAGAATATAAATTCCTACAATTCCTCCTAGAAAGGATAGTCCTGAAAAATTACTCCAAATCCCACCTCCCCTCGATGTGATTGATGTTACATTCATTTTTAATGAGGGCATGAAGACTTCAGCCAGAGGAGACAAATATAATATCGATAGTGCCTTTCTCTGCCGATCTTACCATGTCTCACACAACTTCCCTCAAACACACATAAATAAGATGAGACAATTCATCCCAGTATTAAACATGGACATGACAATGTCGTCATTCCTTTTCCAGTCCTTTAGTTACATGTTCTCCAGCTTTTTCATCATCTGCTTCTTCATCAAGTAACGGCTTTTCTTCCCATTCTCCACTTTCCTCATCAGCCCAAGGCTGCTTTTCCCCTGAGCCAAAAATTATATAAAAGATCATGCCACCTAGGTATACTACAGCTGAAATATAAAATATGATTCTCCATTCGGCTTGCGTCTGTGAAGAGAAAAAGTCAATAAATTTACTAAGTTTCTTGTAGTATTGGCTGTTTTCAAAACTGTGTGGAGTTGAATATGCGACAAGCATTAAAAATTTACTATAAATATTTAAATGCCTAATATGTTTACGCAAACGTTTTAGAAATCCCCTAAAATAAACAAAACGAGTTGGTTCTGTCAGCCCCTTATGCTCAAAAAAGTTTTGTACGAGAAGATATATTTGAAGTGGTAAGTTTTGAAAACTAATTTCTATATTTTTTATTTCTCTAATGAAAATATTTTAAACAAAATTAAACTTTTTAAATTAGACTAAATAATTATCAATAAGGATTTTGAAACACAAAAAGACGAAATGTGTCACAACAGTGTCTCACAACAGTGTGTTGTTTATCTTTTCAAATGTGACTTGGGAGATGCAAGTTACGTAGGATTTACGTGTGGCCACCTGTTCGGGTTGAGCAGCACAAAAGAAAATCATCGCCTGTTAACAAGCATTACCAAGATGATCATAACAGTACACTTCCAGATGGATTATTAAAGAACTTTAACGACTTAAAGAAATGTTTTACAAAGTTTGATTGTCTGGTGCACGAGATGCTATTTATCAAAGAAATGATTCGTTAAATTTCAAGACGTCAAGTGTCCAGTCGGGCTGCACCCGTGCGAAGCTTTTTATGTAATAAATCTTCCTCTTTCTTCATTGATGTCCTTACATAATTTTTCTGTTAGTATTTTGTGTACTACTTGTCTTTGATAATGGAGCAAGCTGTTCCGAAACGTCAGGCAAATTACAAGTTATCATGTTTCATTTTTTCGTCTTTATGTACCCTTACTTGATTAGCAAAATGGAAAAAGTCGCCTTGAAAGTATTTTAACAGTCTTTCATCACTCCTCTTCCTTTTCAAAAGATATGGATACAACATGGGTCTTTTATGGACATCTACATTGATTGAAAGCTGATATCTGACACTTGAAATATTTCGCGTCTTTTGTCCTAAAAGGCTGGCCGGGATAGCAAACTGGAGTCAAAACACAATTTTCTCGAAATTCTCTTATCAATTGTTTAATATAATAAATAGCATTGCAAAATTGTTTATTTTGGTATTTTTCACAAAAACGAGTGTTTACGATAAGAATGCCTATAAGAATTCCCCTAAAATATTATTTGATTTACTAACTGGCCTGATTGATGGCTGTGGTAAAGGGAAACGCACACCTGTTATCATTAATGAGTTAGACAAGACTTTCACTGAGATTAGGGCCTGTCAAACGAGGGGTTAGCCACCTTAACCGCTCCTCCCAGGCAAATTCGCGGGATGTTCCATAAGCTCAAGGCAATGGTACATTAGCATAGACTCCTTTGCATATGAAGCTTCCAATGAAAGACAAGGGCACCCCGCGATATCAGTCAATAATCTGTCACATAGATGATCGGGCGTACAAAAAGGTTGGTATTCCAATGCCGCTCTAATTTAAAACAATGAGCGGCAGACGTAATGAGGTCGACAAACCCATATTTCCCCATTGCATAATTGAAAAGCAATTGCAGTAGCTCGTTTCGACAACAAGAGCTCTTGGCGATAAATCCTTGTCATCAGTCCGTATGCGTCTTTTTTTCAAACAGGAATAGAAACTTATGTGAATCTGGGCTCCCTATCAACATTTCCTCTTCCATTTGTTTGGAGACACAAACGTTAAAAAATTGAATACAGTTTCAACGATGGCTTAAAACGATATTGTACTGATAACTACATCTCTGAAACCAGACCTTATACAATTTTGGGGAAAACTTTTGTACTAAACATTTCAACGTACACATCCCCAATGCCTATCCTGAGTCCCCTTTCATTCTCGAACAGCATCTAGATTTATAGGGGTTAGAGAGAGTAAGATACAACAATAACACCGCAAAAAAGGTCTGCATTTTCTCATTTTCTTTGTCTCATATTTACTTTGCGCTCGCAACAATGGCAAAAACAAATAAATTGGTTACAATATCTTATTGTCGCCTTAGTGATTGATGGGTACAGTACTTGCCACGTGTCACTCTGGTCTAAGATAAGCAGTGCGAACGGCAATTTTGCGACGTGTTGTTTGCCTATGTGGAATTTGTGACGAGCTACTTCGGTGTGAAAGTTATTAATACTTAGCCTGCGGTTGATGGCATCAACCTGAACATAGAACATAAAACATCTGGAGTTAAGATGATTTTTAGGGGACTCAGGCCTTCTCTGCCCCCCCCCCCAAGTATAACTAAGGAGCCAGATGATTTTAGTATACGGTGAAATACAACAATATCCAAATATTATGTTGAGTAAGTTGGTACATTTGATGCAAATCAATGGAGAACAATTGAATTACAAGGTATTTACGTATACCTCACGATCGAATTTCTTATCACTTTTTGCACAGGAACAAAATACTCCGAAAATGGAATGAGACTCCCGTGCAAAAACCTATCATGATCTGGGAGTAACCCCCTAAATTTCCCATCTCTAACTAAATGGACGCCTAAGCATAAACTCTCGATACGTTGAATACGATTTACAGGTAAAAATAATGTGTTTAACAGTGCTTAGCAGGATTTGTCAACATGATCATCTAAGAATACTCATAATTTGATATAACTATTCGCAAATCAAAACGATACCTGCAGATTTTGATAAACGTACCATGAATATTATCTAAACCTGTATTTTTCAGTGGGTTTCCGTAAACTTAATTCATTTCCAAAGATTAAAATAAATTATTGAAGTAATTTAGACCTTTCTAAAATTTAATCCATTGCCTACAAGGCAGGATTGCCACTTGAAGGTATTGAGTTACTTGAAGGTATTGAGAAAGAAGTAGAAATAAAAAGTAGACAGAAAAATATCTGTATTTAAAAGACAAAAAATGATTAACAATAATTTTTGAAAACATAATGATTAAAAGATTTTCCAGCACTCACTTCCCTGGATGTAGAGCATCTGTCAACCAAAAGCTGATCAACTCATAATAACTCGATGAGAGAGAAGGGGTTACAAGGCTGATCAATGCTATTAACATCTATCCCTATATGTGGTACATGGTTAACCACCAAACAATAAATAATTTTGAGCCACAATCTCCAGATGATTATCAAACAAGGTTAAAGAGTTGATCATCTGCCCATGGGACACAACGATTGCCCACCAGACGTCATCGTGGTATTTTCGAGTTTCGGGAAGATTTCTTTAATTCCTAGTGTAATTCACTAGAAAAGAAGGTTATAGTTCAGATTGGTTCATCATTTGATATCGTATAATGACGACCAAACGTGTGTTTGTTGATAAATGCTGGAAAAATAGATAGTAGCATTCACGTAATATTGATGCTCTTACCTCATGCTGCGTTACGAATCCTACAAGCAGCGGACTGAATATTCCTGGTAATGTTGCAACGCAGTTACTAATTCCAAAAAGCACACTTGCATAGCGTGGTGCTACATCGAGATGGTTCACTGGAAACCCACTCCAAGCAAGGCCACCTAGTCCAACTGCTAAAGTAAGGCCAATAACAGCAAACACATGGCTAGTCGAATATCCAACTACAACCATAAATACTGCTTGAGCCAAAAAACCTTTAAAAGAAATTAAAAGATTTCATTAATCATTACGCTCCAACTACCATCAAATATCTGCAGAGGAGCGCGCATTTATGCCATCTATTCTACAGAACGAAGCGAGTTAGGTCCGTCGGTCGATGGCTGGTCTAGCAAGTCGAGAGGTGACCATTCGAATCCACTCTCGGTCGTCAATTTGAAAACTACCCCCTCCGAAACAAGCAGAAAAATAGATACCTGGCAATAAGTAGGAACGATAATGGTTGCTTGTATAGGATCTGGCCGTCCTGCCTAACCATGGCATGCCTCAGGAAATGTGATTTTCTGCCACATCACGTACCTACCCACTGTAGAAGAGTATGGGAGTATCTTTACCTTATTATGGATGTGGAATGGAAACTTCACTCCTGTTCCACGGTCTTCAAAGATGCTAGTTTGATCGAATTCATATGTAACAGTTATATGCTTTGAATGACTAGAAAAAATAGAGCCCATTTTAATGGCCTCGGCTACATCGTATTGAGATCATGAATCGGAAAAACATAAGACGTACCTGACTCAGCTTCTATCCAAGTCACACCCAATTAGCCCTAGATGACACTCATGACTCCGCACCGTATGTAGTTTACAATAAAAAGTATGTAATAAGATGAAAGTAACATACCTTTCTGCTGATTGCTTCGGAACAAGACAAATGTGCACACTATGTCGAATGGCACACATTAACACATCGATGTTGCCCAAAATGTTTACAAGCAATCCACAATTGCAATCTTTTCCATGTCCATTATTAACAGTATCGACTATACCAAGTGCCTAACGATAGAGTGCTATGACTGAATCAACTATCCTGCCTTACTCTGCCCCACACATGGCACCCCATCCACACGTGCAGTTACGGACACTTGAGAAACCTCCTAATGGGGATACACGCCCTTATTTATGAGAGTAATTTCTACTTTTCTGTTTCCTACGATAAGACTTAATTTCAGGAAAATGTCCACTCACCAGAACTATTGAAAATCTTCCTTACAACAGTTGTACTAAAAAGTCCCCTCGTTCTAAAACAATCAGCAAGCTGGCCACCACCTTGTACCACTATGACCATCACCAAATACGGTAGTGATGACAGAAATCCTGCCTACAATAAAGTATACGAAAATTATTACCAAAACAGCATCGTTAATGTATTCACTTGCAAGAATCTAAGGCACTGTAATAACTAAAATAGCCTGAAATAGCATAAATACTCGGGGAGGGGAGGGGTACGGTTTACTTCCAGCATCAACGAGTAAAGGGTTCCAACATCTCCCTACCCTATCGAAAACTAAATCGTTTACGGTTAGTGACAAGTGATTTGATAACCATTTTGCTATCTCATACTATGATTGTCGGTCTATCCATTAAATGCGTGGTACTTTGTACCTAGTCATGCAGGCTAAAAAGTGATCATTCTATTCTATGAACGTGCAAATTCAACAGACTCTTCCAGCTCAGTTCCCTTACCAACAGTGAGAACCAAAGGTGCAAGAGAACTGTCACTACTGAAATGACGATCTTAAACAAAGAAGATGAAAAAAACAGTTACAGTAAGTTTATTGACCTATATTTCGTCCACTACAAAGGATCATCAAAGAACGGGGGAAATGTGTCTCAACAAGGAACCTTGAATACGTCTCGTTCATAAGAAGCCAACAACAAGGCTTCAACTTAACATGCTATAGAGTGTTCACTATTTGCATCCTTAAAAGTGCTTTCTTAAGCACTGACAGCATGTCCATCCTAGGTAACATATGTTCAGCGGTAATATTTTCGGCACGACAAGGTGTTGGCAAGCATTCTTCGATTATAACTCACATGGTCTGAATTTGTATTTAAGACCTAAATATCATAACTGTAATATCTACTTGCCACAAAGCCTCACAGTTTCCATCGCCAACGCAATGAACAACGTAATGACCAAACAACTCTTCTGTAGCACTACACATCACAAGTTCAATGGGAGTGAAAAATTCATCGAAAGAAACACGTGAAATTTAATGTACACAGTACTTACATCTTTAAGATCAAAGTGTAGTACAGTTTTTAAATAAGTCGGCAAAGAGGTCAATAAAGTGTAGTATCCCCAGTTCTCTGACGTATGTGCAACAACGATGGCAATAACAGGCATCGACGTTAGCATTTGCCTCCAAGGTGGCTTCTTCATCTAACAAATCAAAAAAATGCACTATGAAGATATTGGCATCACCGCACATGTTAAGCCCAGTAATTTCACAACTTTCTACAATGTTAGCTAAAGATAGCAATATCCAATTATGAAAATTTTGGAAAGATTGCAAAAACATGAAATAGTACTACCTGCTTCCATTCCTTTCCTTGCTACTCTTGGAGTATTATGGAGGTTATTTGAAAGAACTATTGTTCAAGCACTGCCAAAATCTTAAACGTAACTCGATTGCAGAGAAAACCTATTGAGCTACATAAACATTTCAAAGGTCCTTTCGTGGGACGTAGATTCATTTCATAGAAGCGAAGCTACGTTTAAACATAGAAATACAAAAAGACTGCCCTGTGACAGCATACAAAACGAGACAGAAATCGTGCATGTAAACAGTGTAACTAAGACAGAGAAACAAAGAAAAAAAACCAGAGAATGTGGCAGTCAGTAAGTTAACGATTGGTACGTGTGTGAACAAACAAAAGAATAGCAAAAAAGGGAATCAACGTATAATTACAGGCATTGGTTTCTGAGGAATTTATGAGCGCATCCTGTTAATGTAAAGGAAGGTATATACCTGAACACAGACTAAATCTTACGCTAGCAAAGTAGTGCGTCGATCATTTCCATGACTATGTTAGAGTATTAACACTATCTGATATCACTGTTGGTGTCTTACGGTTTTGGAAGATAAACAACTTGGCACCTGCTTTGCCTGTAGGTAAAGACTACACGAAACGTAACTTTCTCATCGTACAATCTTGACCTTATCATTAACATTACAGTGGATATTAATCGGTTATGTTGTCTTATGGTTTGCCAGAAAGAGATAAAGGAGACTGCTCACTTTCTTAGTGTTATCACATGCTAACGATCCTTGGATGTACTGAAGCTCCACGTCGCTTATACCTGGTTGATTTTCTGGTTCGTCTGTGACCAGAGTAAACCAAAACAAGCACCAGATAATTGCGACCGTTCCTAAAAAACAAACAAATGTGGTTTTACTTGCATTATTTGCATTTTACATTTAAGCAGTAGGAGTAATGACACAAACGTTACTTGCACTGTATAGACAGTGTATAACACGTAAGCCACATCAAATTTCTTTTCCTCTACTTTTGGTTGAATCATCTGGTGTACACGACGTAGAACAATACGGACATTATTTGATTGATATGGCAGGATGTTTCCGAATCGAGAAAAACTGTACCAATTTTTACACGAGCACTAGGAATCTTGTGTTGGGTCACCAAATACAGCTTTGAAGAGTTGTTTTATGTACAGTATGGGATTTATATTTGGTCAGTTATACTGGTCATCCATCGAATTCAACTTGCCTCAGTGGCGTTTGGAAAACTCAGTGAACGAGTGTTCTCCAGTAGAAACCTTTGAACATCGCCAAAATTGGCTGTTTATCATGCTGTTGTTTTGAACACCCATGGACCACTTATCACGGACCATAGCGAGATAGGCTTCTTTATTCCCTGGTTGTACAGTACTATAATATAATGTTAAAAGCCTTGGCTACCTACCAAAGACATAGAAGATTGCAGCCCATCCGTGATGATGAGCAATCAGCCCTGAAAGTGTCATCCCTAAAACTGTGCCTGCGAAAGGGCCTACATGGAGAGGAAAGATATTATCAATGTATGAATCTACTTGCACAACGAGCTCTGAAGATCTGATCATAAATATACAGTAGGTAAATTGAAAATGTTTACTATTTTGTGAAGAGAGTCTTGATGTACTTTCCAAGTGAAAAGAAAGCGTCAACTATGTCATGGCGAACATTAAACAAACAAGTTAATACCGTGGGCGCACAGTCGAGGAATTGAACTCAGTTTATATCCACTCCTACTTGTATTCAACAAAAGGAATCACGTGTCTATCTTATCGTGTAGTTAATGAGAACATATTCTGCATTTGTTGATATACCAAAAGTCTTCCTCGTCTGTAATGCATTGCGGCCTTGGCATAATGTAAAAATCGCTCAATACGACAAATCTTCAAGGGGTTAATTACATTACCCTCTCCCCTTCCGAAAATCAGTGATAGAATGCCTCACATTACCTCAAGTTACGTTATTTATCACAACAGTTACACGATATATGGCAAAACTAAATGAAATGATGCGCACAATTTACTTGTTTACTTTGGGCCTATGCTAACAGACTCGAATCGGCGACTTGTTCTGACACACGATACTGTTTCCTTAGTATATGCCTTTTAGGAAATGTTTAATACAGTTATATACATTACTGTTTAAAGTCTCTCCACTTAACCGACAATATAGTCACACGTGAGTTATGTACAATCTTACAATAGAACAGATACTTAAGTAAGCGCTTTTGAAAAAGGATTAAATATAAGCAATACAGTCTGACCTATGAAGGTGAAAGTACCTCACACCTTCCAAGGAGACCATAGAATAGAGTCTTATGAGTAACATAATGTCAGTAGGAAACTTCGCCTATACCTCACACAACTTTTG
>JAAAKL020018500.1:0-10218 GCA_010016065.2 Carybdea cf. marsupialis auct. non (Linnaeus, 1758)
TCATTGGTTAGTTGTATTTGATTATAAAAGAAACGTGTAAGTAGGATTCGAGAGAGAGAAATTTTGTAATAGAACTGGGAGAGAATCTTGTAATTGAACGAAGTTAGAATAAATTAGAGAAAAGGTCAGAATTGCCTCTTGATATTGATGGAATACTTGTTTAGCTATCTATACAGCGCCGAAAATATACAGTCCAACAGAACGCGGTAAACTCTCGAGTAATTACTTTACCACAATTCAGATACTTCCTTCACCTTTTTCAACGGCCTTCTTAAAGTATCTACGGATCCTCTGAATTTTCGCTGTAATCCTCTCCCTGATCACTGCCTTGAAGGACCCAGTTTTGGTTCCCCAAAGTAATTTTTGAGTGAAATGTTCACTTGGCTAGTCGCGGCCCTTTTCAAACAGAACGCAGGAAGTGCTAATTAAAATTAAATCACATCATTACCATACTACAAAATCACTTTTCGAGCATTTTTTGATGCAAAGGCTTCAATAACATTACTGAAATCAATTTTTGTTGAAATGTCATTTTCTATACTTAAAATTTCTACGTCATTTAGTCTAGTGGCGGCTCATGCCTGAAAATTCTGGGTGTTCACTTCAATTTCACGTAACAGAAAACTTATATACTATGGGAGTTTTATAAGTTTACAATTTTAGTAGGTGTAAGTAGACCCGTGACTGCGGGGGTGAGTGCACTGGGGCATTCCCCTCAATTGTCCGATCTGTAGGATTATTGCCCCCACGAGGAAAAATTCGAGGGAGTATTTGTGTCGAAGTCAGTGTCCGATTGTTACTCGACTTCTGGTAATGGATTTTTTATTGACTCAGTATTCGATTACAGGTGTACTGGTCTAATAGTTCCCCCGTGCGTAATAGAAGGTATTTCAAAATACAGGAACTGTGCTTCCCCCCCCCCCCTGCAATACGCTGCCAGCTACGGGCCTGGGTGTAAGGAGGATTTTCCATTCCCGCTGATGAAACGTGTTAGCATGGGGGAGTGGAACTCATCGTAACTATAATTGAAACCATTTACGAAACAATAGCATGCATGGTACGATAACGACATTTCCCCTTCAACACAAACTAACTTCCTTGCTAGATATATTATAAGTGTCTTAAGCCTAGTTCCCACTGCAGGATAAGGCTTGTCATTGTTGGTGTCGTTGTCCTTATCCTTGTCCTTGTCAATGTTGATGTTGACGTCTTGGTTGAGCACCTGACTTTGATTGATACATCTCGGAAGAGACAACTTAAGTGATGTTATACTGTGATTCAAAGGATGCCGTCAGGTTTCACTACTACTTCAGTTTTAGTTCAGTTCATTCAAACGATCCCCGCACGTGCAATCTTCCAAAATAGAATGCCGAGAACAAAGGAACACCACAAGGCTTGTCTTGCAAGAATGAAAACTTTTCATTCTACTCAACAAGCCTTACGCCGCAAGCTTCAATCAAAACTAGACAAGACAAGACAAGACAAGACAAGACACCCGGTTCCCACTTTGTCTTGAAGCAAGATAAGGACAACGACAATGACAAGCCTTATCCTGCAGTGGGAACCAGAACCGGATGTATAAAGGTAGACATAGCACGAGCTAGCGGCTATGTGCTATGTCTGTACTAGACTGTGTTAAAAGTAGATCAAGCTATGGTCTATGTGTATAATCAACCTTGTGCTATGTCTACTTCTAGGTCGATCTACATAGACCAAGCCACAGTGAAGGAAAGTAATTCACAGAGCTGCGAGCGAAAGGTCAATACTCACAGGTTTTAATGATAAATGAAACGACGTGTTATTATTACTCGTTAAATAAACGAGTGAGACGTAGGACTTGTTCGTCACCTTTAAACCTTCAAAATCAGATCATTCGAAGGGGAAAGCTTTGTCTGCTTAACGTAATCTGAGTGATAATCAACGTAATCCAAACGTGTCTTGTAATCAATAACATATGCTAAGATTTGAGATCTTATTCTATGTTTATTGAAGGTATACACCTCTGTCTAGATACCCAAATGTGGAAAATGTCTCTTACATTGAATGCATGAGAGTATCGAGAGCGTACAAATCTGTCCAGCACAGCGAGGGTTAAAACGGCAATGATACAAGTGTTGTAACAGGTAGTTTTATGTCAGCACTTGTCGACAGGTCACCAGTAACACGCAGGAAGATCGATGAACTTCCGCTTACAACGCCATTCACGACAAAGATAACAGGCATTGGAAATATTTGTTAGATCACTTTTGAATGACTTAAATGATTCCCAACCGGAATCTAAAATACACGTATAAATAAGGAAATACCATTCAGCAACAGACAAGTAGTCTAAAATTGCTTATACTTAACCAGCAATGTAATAATCAAGGCCTACCTTTATTTTGCTGCCAGTAGGCCTACGATCAGAAATCCATGTGGTATACTCGAAACGTTATCTTGATCTATGACAAATATTTCACCACAATCTTGCTTTAAAGTAATGGACACGGCGCATCTAATGTTGACCACGGCCTGAATAGCGCTACGTATTTATCGGTCCACGGTTCCTTTACTTTTCTATAACATCTCGCAGCTATGCATCAGGGGATCCAACTTTGTCACGTATTAAATCTGTATAGGTAATAACCTACTGGTTGTTTAGTTTCTCATATGGATGAAAAATAATCTGCTGATGTACGTTGTTGTTTTTCCTGCATCACACAGATCGACGAATGCGGCCATGCTTGTAGCTCATGAGGAGTGATCTGTGATTATGCTATGTTTAGGTTGACTGATACCGATCAGTCTAGGTAAAAACACAAATTTTCCCTTCTCTACATAGATCGAGTTAAGGTAGATCTATGTAGCTCGATCTGGGGGTAGATTGAGAGGTAGACTGTTTTATACATCTGGCCCCAGGTTTTAGCGAGCTGAATATATGTTCGCGTAACTAATCCACACATGTTGATATTTAAGGAGTTGATGTCTCACGTGTCTTTTTATTCAGAAATCTCAGCTTGGGGACAATGTGATACTGGCATCACTGATAGCTTACCTTTGTTGCATGATTTGTAAGGAACTGGCCTATCCTTTGCGTGGGTTACGTTGACTTCCTGCCTGTACCTTAGCTGGGTGCCAAACTGATTTGGAACACCTTGGCTTCGGTCAGTCGCCTTATGAGCCTTAAATCCGTGCCCAGTCAAAATTTACAAGAGTTTCTACTACAAAAGGTTGTGCCAGAACACCCTGGGTACTACAAAAGGCGGAACGGAATGAATGCTGTGTTTAAAGTAGGGATTTGGAGGAGAAGAAACAGGCTTATTCGATTTAGCAAGAAGATTGGGATAATGCGAAAAATCGATGGGGCCAGACACAAAAAAAAGTTTTTTGAGAATTTTTGGGTGTTCCAGGCACGACCTGAACATATGGACGAGCCGCCACTGCATTTAACTCAGATCTACTGTAAATTGAGTACATTCTGATCAAGTTGCGATTTTGAAATGCGATCAAGAATTCTCAGTCTTTGCTAGGTGCGGACATTGATTCCTGTTACAACCCAGTCATTAGGAAATTTAAGTTAACCATCAAATGCGTCAACAAACCTGAACTCACGCCAAAGTTCGACTTTTCCGCAGTACAGAAAAGGAAAGTTCGAGTGATATGCAAGGACAAAGTCAGCAATTCGAACCGTCATCCACCGAAACCGACAAGTGCTGTCAAATATCAACATCTACTATCCAGAAAGCAGCTGCCAACAATATCCCTGAAGCCTAAAAAGGATGACGTCACCCCACTGGTTCATCCCTTAACTGAAAGAGTTGTTTTGAAAGTGAAAAATCCCAAAATCTAACCCAGCCCAATAACGAATCAACAACAATAAATTCAGGGGGAAATTCAAAGAAGCGAAGAAAGCTGGATGGAAGAAAAATGCGAAGAGGTGGAAGCCGCAGACGGTCGCGTCCTCCAAGACATGAAAGAAGTCGCCGAACAATGGAAAAAATACATTCGGGACCTTTCCGACGACGATCAGAGCCTGAAAGACGTCATCCAAGAATATGAGGAATAGGCCCTCCCATCCTGAAATCAAAAGTACAGTGAGCGCTGAGCAAAATGAAATCCGGCAGAAAACAAGCGGCCCAGACGGCTCACGTCGTTGGATGAGGAAGGCGTTAACATAATCTGGACACTGGTGTCAGAAATATACAAGACTGGAAAGTTCCCAAAAGATATGCTCAAAACTATTATCGTCGCACTTCCGAAAATCCCAGAAACACTGCACGAGCCAACGAACCATAAGCCCTATGTCACATACACTGAAGTTGCTGCTGAAAATCATCCTACAACGAATTCAACGTGTAAAATTCTTGCATAAAATCCGCCAAACCAGATTTATGGAAGATAAAGGAACGAGGAATGTGATTTTTGTGCTACGAATGCTAGAACAGCGGGCCATTCAACACCAAGGAGATCTCTATCTATACTTCATACATTACCAGAAGGCCTTTGACAAGGTGGGCTACTCTGAACTATTCAAAAAGATGGCTAAAATCCAGACACACGACAAGGATATGCAAATCATGAGGGTAGTCTAATGAGACCTGTTGGCCTCAGTCCGTCTGTTGGAGGGTACAACAAACTGGTTTCCAATCAAACATGGAGCTCGCCAATGATGTTTAATGTCTCTGAACCTCATTAAGATGTAGTCATCTTGTCTATTCTTGTGCTCGAGGACACGGACAATGGAATGGTTATCAGCAGTGTCAAGATCAACAACCTTTGATACGCAGACGACATGGTCCTCCTGGCTCGGTCTGAAGAAAAGTTCACCTACATGTCATCTTCAACACGGTCAAGCGTCAATGGAACAGGTCTCCTCAATCAAATACCTCGGGGCGATCATACATCTGACACCTGACGCAAAAAGAGAATTGGGAGACAATTGCTCTAGGCAAAGATGCCTTCAATAAAGTGAGCTCTCAATCTCGATCAAAATTCGCCTACGCAAAAATAACCTTTTGTTTGGTACACTCTCACATACGACTGTGAATCATGGAAGCTCACTGCTGAGACTCCTACAAACATGGACGCTGCGAAAAAGTTGTTTTTTATCGCTGCATACTTCGAGTTTCCTATGTCGACAGAGTCTCTGGCATGGAGGTTCTAGAACTCGTTAGGGTGCAGCTGGAGCACTACTGTGTCTGGAGTTCTGGATTAGCAGTCTATTTTGAATATATGCCACAGATATTTATGGTAGAACCGTTTCAGACTTTTTAAGTTAGAGTGATAAGTAGTCCATGTTTCTGACAAATACAGTAAGGCCGTAAAGACGCATGCTCTGTATACAGCCACTTTGGTGTTTTTGAAACTCCCCTATCTGACCACAAGCGCTTCTCCAGTTTACCAAAAGCTAAACAAAACATTTGGATACGTGCGTGTATCTCTGAATCTAAACAAACACCCCTTGATATGATACTCCCAAGATATGTGAAAGTGTCCACAACTCCTAACCTGGTTCCATTTACTACGATGTTAAGTTGTATGTAAACGTCACCCGGGGCAGGATTAAACATAACCTTAGTCTTTTGCTTATGTGAGACCAAAAGCAGAACAAGCCACTGAGAACCTATCCATGAAGACCTGCATTTCTTCATCAGTGTGTGTAATGAAAACTTCTTACATTGTATACTGTAATTAATGCCTCTTATCTTTAAGTTCCAGATATGTTTTGAAAGTTCCGTCTCGGTTTCGTATCGTCTATTGTTGAAGGATTTTGTGTGGTTTCTGTAAATTTCTGTAAATGAAAGCATCAAAAACAAAATCAGGCATACGGTCTTTGTATTCGACTTTTTCCCGTCAATCTCAGAATCACTCTTACATACATGTTGATTGTTCCATCTTTTCAGATGATTACCGTCTCTTCTCTCGCATCTTCACTGCTTCTTTAATACCTTTCTCTTGAACGTCCATGGGCACAAAGGTGACTGGCAAGGCCTGCTTTGGACTTCCTTAGAGCAAAACAGTTATAGCAGATGAACTCTGTCACTTTTCTTGAACCATTTGGGTCTGGACGCTTTAATACTTGGTAGTGTATCATCGTATGTTTCTTCAGGCCAGAATCAGATTTGCAGATCTTCTTGCAGATTATACATGTAGTGTCAATCGGAAGGAGAGGTAGGCTGGTGAAACTAGTTTTGTAGTCATGAGATTTCATATGGTTGACATAACCTGCTTTGAACAACAGCTACCGTTCAAAACATCACATTTCCAAAACTGTTCGACAGCCATTTCAATTGACAAATCTCCCTTTCTGAGATGACATTTAATAGAGGCGCGCCATAATCTCTCTCTCTCTCAAACATATCACACCCTAAGCGAATTGTTTGCCTCCATGCAGCTCTATTTAACGTCTTTTCTTCCCAGTCACTAACATCTACTTGTATTGCTTTAAGATTTTCCTTCACATTGTCTTTGAACCTCTCCTTAGGCTTATGTCTCGGGCGTTTTCCTGTTGTTGGTTCCCAGTAGAGAAGTTGTTTGGGAAGCCTCTCATCCTTCATTCTCACAATGTGTCCAGTCCATCGCATCAGGTTGAACATGACCATAGCTTCAATACTCGTACAACCTCTTCTTTCAAGCATAATAGTACCTGGTGTTAGTGACTGTGATTTTACGCGAAGGATGTGCCTTAAACATTTCTGATGAAAACGCTCAAACCAGCTTATATGCCTCCAGTGAGTTGTCCACGTCTCCGAGGAATAAAGAAGAGATGTCAACACTCTGCTTTCCAGCTTACCAAAGGCAACGCTTGCTTTCTGTATGCGGGCATAGATCACCGAATCGAGAGTGCTATCCATAGAGATTGTACTTCCAGGGTAAGGAAAATTCTTTACCACATCAAGCCTAATATCTTTCACTACAATTGATGGTTTCCTGTAACGCATGACAGGAGGCGATGTGAACATGAGCTTCGATTTTTAACTGCTAATTGTAAGACCAAAAGTAATCACAGCCTGCAGAGAAGCGATCCGTTACCAACTGATATAATCTTCCTAGGAGTGGGTCACAAAGTCTGCATCAAAGAGTTAAATACTAACGACTTTGCATTAAATCTCCTCAGGTTGAACTCCTGCTTCACAGTCTTGAACGGCACATGACAATAGCATGGTAAAGTAAATAGAGAAGACTGTTGGTGCGAGAATATCTACTTGCTGCACTCTATAGTCTACGGATATTTCCTTTGAGAGTAACCCATTGAAACACATGTGCGCTTTCATATCGTGGTGTAATTTTTTTATTAGGTTGACAAACATTGGAGCGCGACCCAGTTTCCCAAGCATCCTCCATAGAGCATCACGACTAAAGGTATCGAACGCCTTTGTCAGGTCAACAAACACTTGACATAATGGGGTTGCTGTTCAATGCATTTTTCTTGCAACTGCATGGCAGAGAAAATCATGTCAGTAGTACCTCTTCCTTCTCGAATTTACTGATGGAGTGATGAAAGAGGTTAACCGTTTCATAGGAGGCGGGCTAGATCTTTTCCAACTGCTTGTAGAAGGGTTAGAATGTCTCGATGATTATCACACACAGATTTACAATGTTTTCCTTGGTCCAATGAAACCAGTATGCCATCAATCCAGTCATGTGTGATTGGATTATCTTCCTAAAATTGTGTGATCGAATGACAGATTGTTGAGGTTATGTTGTTACCACCAAATCGTAAAAGCTCTATTGAAATCCCATCAAGTCCAGGGGCTCTTGCCGATACTTACTTGGTTGATAGCCTTTTTGACTTCATCAAATGTTGGAGGATTGCCCATTTCCCAGATTATTTGACTCTGGGGTAGATCATACATACATGCAAAGAAAAGTGATAGATTAAAATAGTTTGTCGCAAATTTTAGCTCCCCGTGATTAGCCACAGGGATTCGAACCCGGGACCCAAGCATTCGCGGCGTGCTGCTCTACCAACTGAGCTATGGAGACCCTGGGATAACATAGTTCACTTTTCTCTAGTTGCCAAATTAGCTCCTGAGACCCCAAAAGTGCATCCAGCTCTACGCACATTTGGGAACCAGCCTGTCCGTGCCATGTGATTTGAAATTAGCTAATACGGGGAGCTAAAATTAGCGACAAACTATTTTAATCTATTACAAAGATTCCATCAAATTTCATCTTACTTGCACTTATCCAAATCCGTCAGTATTGGTGGCAACTCAACTCTGAGTTATCAGTAATTCAACAGCACCCCTTTCAAAGCGCAAAGAGAGCTTGCACAATGCCAATGAAAGCTTTTTAGGCTAACAAGATACTACATTTCTCGGAGATGTAAATTTATGGTTGCTTTAACTACAGACGATAGGAAATCCAATTTCGAAAGTACACAGCAAGAGTATCGCCTACCGAATGCTTCAATTGGATTTTTCTAATTGGCCCTTTTACAGCATTTTATATCATTTCTGTCTATTAATTTCATTTTATGGCCAATTTTATGATCCTTTCCACACAAAAAATGTATACTACAAAACAAATGCTATCAATGTTAGCGACATAATAGTTGCATCCAAACAATAATTGCAATTTAACTAATGTCTTTTCACCTATTCAACAAATGAAGTATTAGTATGCAAAATATGTAAATCCACGAAATCCTACCCATGCATTAGCTTCTTTTATTCGATATACTATTATTTGCAAAGATTATAAATGATAATATCCGAGTAATAATCTATAATGTCTATAAGGTTTGTGACTTTATTAACGATGTATCAAATTATTAAAAGAAAACGGAATAATCGGTTATTTGCCAATCGTTTGCTCTACTATGCCTTGAGTGAGAAGGCTACGTCATGAAATTCATCGTCATAGGTAGGGATTTTGTATATGGGAAATTATAAAAGCGTTCCTTGGCATTACTAGCAATACTACTTATAAGATACTGTTAATAATACCTCGACATCTGTTAAATATACAAATTCTACATATCCTTACTTGCACTTCTAGAACTGGTATCACAACAGCTACTGCTAATACCATGGCGATGCTATTGGTAACAGCGAGTGCAACTACGTATCTTTTCAGTTTGTTTGTCCTTCCATCTTTCTCTTTCCTCATAAAAGAAATGAAACTGCCATCGAGATATGGGCCTATGAGAGCTGCAAATAGCGCACCAAAGAACTGAAATGTTCCAAACGCATTAGTGTAATTGTTCACTAAAAGGCAATTTAAAAAATAAGACGTTAACTAAGTCACCGTTTCCTTCTTTACAAAATATCCAGACCATTTACGCTTCTGTGTATTAACAGTGACACTGATACTTTTTCAATTTATAAAATTTCTGGCAACATTTAAAAATGAGTCTGAGTATGATAACTCTCTAACAAAACTCAACAAGCTACACCAGGCGTTAAATTTCACGTCGGAAAAGGAGGTAAACAACTCCCTGTCATTCCTTGACGTTTTGGTAGAGAAGGATGGCACTAAATTCGTGACCAACGTGTACAGGAACCCTACATTTTCTGATCAATACATTTCTTAGACTTCATTCTGCCTGAAAACACACAAGGCCCAGGGGCAGATCTAGCCTAAAATCTGACAGTGGCTTGGAAGCAGATGAATGACTGAGTGTGGGTGTGGCCCTTGTCATTGTCTCCTAGGCCACGCCCATTTAGAAGAAAACTTGGGGGAAAGGTATTATAATCCGCAGGTGTATCGATCAACTTTACTTTCCTCTTGTATGACAGAAGATAACTAGGTTGAACATCCTAATAGATCATGATAATGCAATACGCCCTCCCCATGACCACAGCTGCACTGTCACTAAGGCACTCACTTTTAAATAAGTAGGCAATTATCTAAATATTTCGTAAATAAATTATCATATTTTCAGAGCACAAGAGGGCAAATATCAAATAGCGAAGCTTACTCCCCCAAAAAACTGCCAAGTGAAAAGGTGAATTCCTGTCAACTTGCGCCCAAACAGCAGATCCCCCAAGAGGAAGTTTGCTCCCCCCCCAAAAAAAAAGAATAAATAAAAAACCAACGACGTTCTGGCTACGTGCCTGAAGCGTTGTTTTTATTGAAAGTGATTGATGAAATGCTTTGATCTTAAAACAAACAACTAGAGTAGTGTGAATCAGCCTTCCCTGACTCAGGAGTAGGGAACATTCCTATCAATACCTATAGTAGAGTTTTGTCCCAACAGTTTGTTGGCAGTTAGTCGAACATCGTAGGGGAATA
>JAAAKL020018501.1:0-10218 GCA_010016065.2 Carybdea cf. marsupialis auct. non (Linnaeus, 1758)
AAAGCGCTTAGTGACAATTTGTGATAAGCGCTATATAAGTACTATTATTATTATTATTATTATTATTATTATTATTATTATTAGAAGCCCAGGGGCCAAATTCCATAAGGGAGCAAAGTTTCAGGGGGTGCTGACAAGTCTAGACTTCATGAAATACGAATTCACACTGTTACGAACCACACCTTTGCAATAATAACTCCACAAACCGGGTGTTTACAATATCAAAAGTGTGATTCCTAGTTACAAGCGGAGCAAAAAAGGGGCATGAATTGGACGGGGGATTCAACTGGGAATTGTTGCTCATTGTCTCGACTAGCTGCATTAGCATACATCATGTAATAGTCAGAGGTTCATGGAAGCTGTCAGAATCGGCGCCTTACCTCACAACAAGCAGACAAATGGTTTAGCAGGCCACATGGTGAACCATCAGGGGTGTGAACTGGACAAAGGAATCCTGAAAATGAATACAATTGATATCACAATATAAATACATCATATAATACGAAATGATATGGGATACTTTGATATGATGTGAAACAATATCATATAATATGATATCAAATCATACATGGCATCATATAATGTGACATGATATGATATGATCAGTTGCGATGCTCTATATAATACGGTATGATACAGAATGTAATAATGTAATCATATATGATTTGAAAAGATACGACATGACATTACCTGATTTGGTTTGATATGAAATGATATGAGATGACACAATGTGATTATATTTGACATCATGAGATTTGGTTTGATTTGACTGGATATGACATGATATGACACGATGACTTCAGATCTGATTTGGTTTGACACAATATGATATGATAGGATAGGATTTCAAGTGATTTAATCAAAATTGATTTTACACGATATGATATGATATGACTGAATGTGCCTTTATTTGACCTCACGAGATTTGGTTGATTTGATTTGACTTGAAATGACATGTTATGACACAATGTCATTAAATCTGATTTAATTTGAGCTGATACGATTTCAAGTGATTTCAAGTGATTTCATCTAATTTGATCTGACACGATATGATATTATGATATGATATGATATGATATGATATGATATGATGTCTTTTGATATAATTTGATTTGCTGTCTTGTAATGTGTTGAGACGTATAATACCCCATGAACCTTGAAATAGTCTGATCTGAGCTGAGCTGATTTGATATGATATATGATATAGTAAATAGAAATTACCACGTTACAAAATGGAATCAAGCTATATCAAAGTGAGGATCCCGTACTTTGAAGAGCGGCTATTGAAAAAATAGCTGTCAAGGATAAAAATGATTTCACTATTTACTCTGATATAAACAGTCATCTTTAAAGTCAATAATTTAATCGACTAAATTCTTCCTGCAAGAGCATTTGGGAGCAACACTTTACTTCCAATTAATGATTCATAATAGGTAGCTCGCAATATTCTTTTTGCCAAAGAACGGACGACTACAATGCTTGGTATAGGCAGGTGAGTAAATTTAGAGCCGCATAGCGCGAACGTTTCAGTACTGCATCATCCTTAGAGTGATGCGATGCGATGCGAACTATCAAGTGACTCTTTCATAAACAGCAACAAAAAGAACACAAGAACTGTACATGTGACTTCATTTGAAGGCACAGAAAGACGCACAGACGCTAGTTACAAGCAGTTACTCTGCCTGTGGCTTTGCCAATAAAATCGAATTACTTTATACTGTGAACACTACTAGACATGGACCTGGTCTGAATAGCGGGTCTGAATAGCGGGTCTGAATAGCAGGTCTGAATAGCGGGAGGTGTGGGGTCGTTCGACCCCAGTTATCAATATCCAAATTAGCCGAGACCTGATACAAGCATTATATCCTTCCCCCATTGAACTATATAAAAAAACTTCGCCTCTTGTGTAGAAGACAGATGGCACTTTCGGTTTTCATCCATTCTGTATATTTAACAGCTAATCATGTGGCATTGTCACAAATTTCAGTACCATATTTGAATAGAGAGGGAAAGTGCGAAGTCACGATTTTTAAAATGTTTGGATTATGGAAAAAATACTCAATTTTCATGTTGCTCTATTAGTAAGAACGTCAATTGCCAAAATTGGCAGTGTTGCCTCTTTCCACTACCGAGATATCAACTTTCAAAGGTTTAAATCTCTCTGACAAAACCTTGTAATTTGATGCTGATTCCTAACCTAAGGATCCAAGGAATATTAACAGAGTTTTGACCAGAGGTTTTTGAAATTCAAACGCCTCTAGTTTAAACGCTAATAACACTGTAGGTCTGGTATTTTGAGAAACAGCTTATTCCAGGGTTGCCTTTGGATATCTGGAGTCAAATCTTACTATTTTCCAAAACTCCTGATTTGTGACGTCATCCCTTTCCCTCCCTATTGTGAACACATCTATCGTACCTTAAAAGACAGCGAGTATTACCGTACGTTATCAAAGTTGTAAAATTAAATTTCGCTGCCATAATGAAGGCACTAGATGGAAACAAGCTATTCACTATGAATCACCCTGTTTCCATATAAAATACGTAAGTCTCACCAAATTAAGGTTAGCAAGAACCTCTTCACTGTAATGAATTTAGAGCAATCTTGTTACTGTTTCCCGCAGAATTGAGTCTAATGTAGTCAACGCCAGGTGCTCTCTGTTACAACTCAAATTAAGAGCTTTCTCTCCTGATTTTGGACTATTCAAGGCCATGCTAAAAAGTTTCGGTGTTTCATTCGATCAATGTGTAATTGGAACTTTAGAAGCGGCATCGTCATCTAGCTGAAAATACAATTGATTAATTCTTTATATCCCACTGTCACAATTATAATTTTTCTTTCTAATTTAAACTAGGTGGGTAGGTCTTTCATATTCATATCCATCATATTTCAGTGGATGAGAAATGGCCATAACTTTGATTATTGTCAAAAGGCTCAACAACCGAGGTCAAGGGCGACGGAGTAGGGCAGTTTCGTTATGGTCCGCACAATAAGAGCAAAATGCTTACCCCATGCCTCTGGTAACAGTTTTCGGACTGATGTCGTCCTCATTTGGGAGAAGAATGCACCTCTGTGTACGCTTCGAAAATGAGACAGATACCTCATGAAGTTGAGTTTATCAGCTACTACCGCGAGTCCTGAAGCCTACGGTACAAAGGTAACAAATGCAATCAATCGCCTAACAATAAAATTATCATTATGTCGTAAAACTCAAGTATGCATCTGTAAGGACGGCTATTCAGTTGTCCATTATAGAGACGAGGGACAAATCTTATCAAAATTTGAAACGGGGAGGTTAAGTTCAGGTGTAACCTGGGGGGGTAGACTAACTGTCATAGATTGTATACCAGTTATTAGCCTGTCTCCAACTTCTTAATTATTTTTCACATCATCTATTCTTATGAAAAACGACTCTGATATTTACAGCCAATAATGATGCGCTTCCCGCCTTATATGACCAGTTAAAACTACACTGCAATCTTAACAATAATCCACACCATCATGATTTCTAAATATATTACGCAAAACTGCCCTTATCTACAATTATTTACGATAAGATGACGTGTTTATTGAGGTCATAACTTAACGTATATTATTTTTTCCCCAAAAAATTCCGAGCCCCATTTCCTTTGTACCTTAAATTTTCGTTTTGTGTTTATAAGCTCTGTGTGATGGGGACTGAAATGGCCTCTAATGACTGACCTCGCGTTCAGACGGAAGATACTCGATCCAGTGTTTTTAAGAGATCAATAAAATAACCTAGGCCAGCCTCGTCTTGAGAATCCCAATTATACTGGGTTGTGTAGGGCCAAAGTAATGAACGCACAGAAGCCGTCTTGAGAAACCCAACAGGGTGGGGAGGGTGATAACGCCAATCGAGGGACAACCTCTTAAAATGAAGGACCGACGCCGCAAGGGTCACCGTGCATGACATTTGGTTTTTCAATTTTAATATTTTAAAACTGACACATTTTCCACTTCCACATGATTCTTATCTTAACTTATTTCTGTTGTCATAGTTGTAATATCAATGAATAGTTCAAATCAGTGTAGTGCTATACATTTTTCTATTAATTTGATGCGAAATTGTAATAGATCATATTTACAATGGGTCTTGTATGGCTTATCAATTTTATAGTTCTGTACGAGTAAATGAAAATGTTTCACAAGATTCATAATCTAGGAGCCTCAGTTAAAGAAGTAATTCTCAATGAAATCCGTTGAATATACGTTACTTTTTGTAAAAATGAAATCAATACATAGAATTAACAATGAAAGACAGTTCATAAAAAAACTGCCCTTTTGAAGTCTACCTTTCCTCTTTTGAGGCACTGCCCTGTTCCTTCATCAATGTACACAGTACATATCTTAATTATGTTTGTCAAAAAAGGTGACCCTACATGAAAATATTTTGACAGTTTATGCACATCTAAGTTCTTGGCCGAAATTATTTGTTTTAACGAAGGCCATTCTTGATCAAGCCATTCTTGTCCTGGATTGTACTCTCAAAGAAGATCAGTAAAAAAGAATGAACAATCTTTCACTTCTACAGTTGACAACCCCTGTTGATTGGAAAACTGACTAGTGACAGTCGGTGATACAGCCAACATGTGAAATAAAGACCCTTACTTTTATGCAGATCGCACACGAACGATGCTCCAGGGATTATCTAATTACGCGTTCGGTAATGTTCAACACGCATCGTCTCAAGTTATATAAGGTAGGGTAAAATGGGGCTGACTGAAGGTAATGCCATGCTGTTATAGGTACTTATTGTAATGACGTTAAACTCTTCTACAGCGCATGCTTGCGAGTACGACATGGCACACAATCACAGATACAATTATCCTTTACTTCGTAGCAACGTTATAAATATTAAACAGTTCATACCTGCATTAAACCGAGACTTGATTTCGAAATTATGTTTCCCGTTGCGAGGAAATACTCCATTCCCTTGGAAATAGATGGGGAGCGCGTCATTGCAATTTTGACGTTTCCTGCAGATAAAAGAGGAAACACATGTTCCTGTCTCTAATGATCCGTCAAAGTTACGGTAGAAAATATCTATTTGTAGACCATAATATCAATTTGTACTTTTTATAGTACGTTCTTTATGAATTTAATGACAGGTATACTCTTGGGCAAACTAATCGAATTTTGCAACATAGAAATAACACAAACAAAACTTAACAAAGTCCTCCATCATCATCCTCCTCCTCCTCCTCCTCCTCCTCATCATCATCATCATCATCATCATCATCATCATCATCATCGTCATCATCATGACCATGATCATGATCATGATCACCATGACCATCATCATCATGATCATCATCATGTTATGTCTCAATTGAATTTCATCAATTCCAGTAAGCTTTGATAACTTGCCCTAGTGATTCGATGGTTTGTCAGAGTCACAGAATAGGAACTGATTTTGCAAGCTGTTGTAATCAAGACGGTTGACATGAGCTATAAACTTCAGGTGTTGCACATGAAAAAAGTTCTTTACTTCGGTGGTGCTGGTAATGTGACGAATTTTTTCATTTCTTAACTACAACGACCAATCGATTTCTTTCGGTGGAATTGAATTGTCAGCTATATTTCTTGGTGCATTTTCCCGTTTAAAACGATCTTTCACCATGCGTCTCAAAAAACCGTATCACATTGACTCTAGTTTCTGCATTTCTCTGGCATTCAGTTGCCAAGCTTGGACAGAGTATAGTAGGCGACTTCGAACACGTGCTTCAAGGAACTTTATTCAGGTGGATCAAAATATTCTTTTGTCGAGGAAAATAGATTTTAATTCATTCCATTTGGCATTAGCGCTTATTATTGGATGATGAATAAAAGTAGATGTAATGGTTGTCTCATTTGATAACATATGTCCAAGATACTTTAACTGTCTGACATTTTCTATTGGCTCACGATGCAGGGAGATGCGGGAACCAGTTGTTATGACATCTTCAGAAACATTGAAAGAAATAGTTTTAATTTCATCAGTAGCAATAGTTAGTTTAAATCTAGAAAACGTGATATCATAGACGTCGATAATTGACAGCAATTCATCAATGTCTTCGCAAAATAGAATAATATCATCACCATAAAGCAACATACGGAATCTGTCCTCGCAAGTGAGCTTGTGAATACACCTCTGCTGTCTGGTTGATGACTCCGATTTTATGCGATATGAATATTTATATATATATATGAAACTGAATGTAGTATGGCTAACACTTCACATTGCTTTATCTACAATACAAAAAGCAACAAACCTTTTTCATCTGAAAGTCATTGGGGCTGATCACATAAAACACGCAGTCCAACGCTATTTAAGTCCAACGCTATAAAATGAATTCGTGTTTCCCTTAAGTTGTTTTAGTTTTGACGGCTTCAGGACTTAAAGCGCCTTATTTATCCAGTCAGCTATCTTATAGTGTATGCTTCTATCCTGTTATTTGTTCTCTAGATGATATAAAAGCGCTTGTTCTTTGCAGGAACCGGACTGACGAGAGTTCAACTAAACACACCTTTGGTGTTTACACATAGATCAATACGCACATCTAGAAATTTTGTAATGCACACCAGGTTGTTCGGGTTAGGTTTACTACGGATGTCGAATTTGTCTTGGATTTACGTCGGGCTGAATACTATTCCGTAATTAAAACCATGACAAGTCTTCTAAAGCCAAGTATTAGATTTAATATAAATTTGAGCAAAATCTATGATGTTCTCTTAGGTAATCTAAAATCGCACTTACTTTAGAGGTCAGATTGATGTCGAGTTAACTTTGTCTTATTAAAAGTGCAAGGCATCCACATCTAATGACGTTATAGCAAAGTAAACTCTTGATTTCTTGATTTTCTAACACGAATAACTAAAGTTGGTTAGAGACGTTTAAAAGCAGACGGATGCGAACATTAGTTTTCCATACTTGCCGATGATATCAAAATGTTTAATGAGTGGGCCAAACCTTAGGTGGCAACTATATTCAGTGTGATTCCATGCCCCCCTAACCCTGCTATAATTGCTTGATAAAATTATCAGCCCATCGTTTGATCAGTCTATTCAAACAGAAAACTCACCTTGACAAAATGTGAGAGTGTAAGGTCTTGAAACTGTAAGAGAGCGGACTGAACGAGAGCTTCCAACGTCGTGAAGTTGCGAAGGGCTAACCGGTTCTCTTAAATAAAACCTTCCTCTCCAGCTAACGTTTTGAGTGGTAAAATTGAGCACCTATTCTTACCAAGCAGAAAACGTACTAGTTCTCTCACACGCATGTACGTGATTAAGCCCCATAAGGAGAAAGAAACGGTAAAACGAGGCTGATGAAAGAAACCACTATTTAAGTACTTAAATAGTAACGCTCCTTATTAGGCTACCGTGAAACATCCTCATAGCTAAACACAAGTTACGTGCAGACCTACGTGTGAACCACGCCCTTCAATGGACCATATTCAGCGCAAATATACCAACCCGGGCTATGTGCGTTTTATTTGTATTAAATCCTTAACAAAACAAACGGGGAAGTAGGCCTACACTGTCGTTGTAAACGTATCAATTAAGGCCGACAGAAATCGTCAAGTTACTCTTTACGACTTGATCAAAATTTGACTTATTTTTTAGAGCCTATGTTAACTGGGTATGAGACTATCAGAGTAAAACACTAATAAAAATAACGACAAGACACGATAGGGGAATCGAAAGCATTGGTGCGCATGCTCAGAGGCTTGTGATTCGGAAAATTTACTGACCAGCCAAGATTGCAATTGAATTTAACTCGACATAAATCCATGACAATTCAGTCGTCTAACGGAGCAGCATAGATTAGAAAGGTGGACTTGAAAAGCTTATTTCGCTCAAGGGGGGTACAGCCCCCTACAAAACGTTTGCATGCCATTCCCCTTCCTAAGTTGTACAGGATTCATCCCTGAAAGTTTCATTTTCCTAACCTAAACCCTTTCTGAGATAGCAAGAAGTCAATTAAATAGAATTTTACCATTTGCCTAAATGACAGGTCTATTACCTATTGAAATTTTGACAAAACAACATTTTACCTAATTTTCAGTTACAAGTTGCTTTTTCTCTGCCTTTAGTTCTGAAAATGCAATTCCTGTTATCTGAGTAGAATTTTGAGCCATATCAATGTTTTTTTTCAAAATTTAGGAAATATATTTGCATATCTTTAAAACCTTATAAAACAGCAAAGTTATGATGCTGAAAACAATTTTGTTGTGCTTCAATTAAGCAGAAGATCTATTTTGCAACCGTTTCACTTTTATAAAACACATATTTTCAAAGGTCATCAAAGGTCAAGGCCCTCTAGAGGGAGAAGGAGCAGAGGTAGTTGCTTCAAAATACCTTCCCGGGACATACTTTAGTCTGTAAATTTATCCCTGAAAGTTTCATTTTCCTTACCTAAACCCTTTCTGAGATAGCAAGAAGTCAAATAACTAGAATTTTACCCTTCCCCGGCTAGTTTAAGACTTTTAACTGATTAGCCTACTGAAATTTTCTTATCCTATGTAATTAAAATATTTTTCCTCTTTCAGCAGAGCATTACAACAATCTGTCACAATGAAAAACATCCAGGGTAACCTGAATGGAATGACTATAAAAAGACAAATGGAAACCACAATATAGAATCTTGAAATTATACATCTGGCCACACAAATTGAATCAGGCTACCCAATCGCCAATTCTTCCAGATTTGAATACGGATCCATGTTTGAACTTTTCAAATATTTCACCCTCAAAAATATTTTCGGCACTAATTACGTGCTTACCCTATGCATATAGACGCTTCTTTACGTGTGAACACTTTTCTTTGGAACCTTTAAGGATTTCGCTACAGGATTTTTACAAAATCCTATGCGTGTAAACTTGGCATTAGTGATTTTTATTTTAAGTCTCTAGTAATTTTTTTACCCAGCGGCAACCCTAATCTCCTTGACGTGGAATACATCCTGTTTTCAAAATGGAGGAAAGCATGGAAACTAGAATAATTGAAAAAGAAAGATTGGAAGGACTTTGGAGTTGTTTACCAGAAGAGGTTAGAGATACGGAAAATTCTACTTTTGGACATTTTGGAAAGGGGTTAGGCTAGGAAAATGAAACTTTCAGGGATGGGCCTACAGGGTAAAGTAGGGGTTCCGGGAAGGTATTTTGAAGTATCTAGGCTACCTCCGCTCCTTCTCCCTCTAGAGGGTCCTGACCGTTGATGACATTTATAAATCTGTTATTTACAAAAATGAAACCTTGCAAAATAGATGTTTTGCTTAAATGATGTAGCCTACAAAATCATTGTTTTGTACTTAATTGTACATAGTTGTAAAACTTTGCTGAATTTACAAGGTTTTAATGATTAGGCCTACAAGGTTTAATGCAAATGCATTTCTTAAATTTTCCAAAAAACATTAATAAATTCTACTCAATTAGTAGGTATTGCATTTTCAGAACTAGAGCCAAAGAAAAAGAAACTGCTAATTAAAAATTAAGGTAGAATGTTGTTCTTCATAATTTCAAGGTAAATTGGGGCTATATGACCGTCCATAGCCCATTATTGGCTTAGCAATCTAGTGAACATATCACTTGATGCCTTTTTTATGCTCTTTACAAATAGCCTATTATAATTGCCTCTATTGCAATTTCAAATTTAAGCACTTTAGGATTTAACCTAGAAAGATGTTTTTTGTGTACCTTCAAACCAGAAGACCTAGAATAACCTAAGCTAAACTAACCTTATTATAAACATATTTGTGGTAAATATTTAGTTTCATCACAAGATGTCTAAAGTGTGTATTACTACATATAGCAAGATTCTGATGATTGTATATTGTTTCTTTGTCAATATTAAAGAAGCACATCCATTTTTTAGCTTTCTAAAATCCAATGAGATAAAGATGCATTAATTGGGCTTGCTTACAGGTAACATTACCTATAGAGCAAAGTGTATTAATCTATAAGCCCTGCAGGCAGTAGGGCAAGGTCTATATTCTCTGTCTGTATGGTCTGTATTCTCTATCAAGGTCAATATTCAAAGGGATGAAATAAAAAAAAATATTAATAAACCTCAGTAAAATTATGATAGTTCATATAACTGACCTACCAATAAAGTGAACATACCACTCAAAGCTTTTTTTTATGTTTTTTTACAAATATAAAAATTGTTTCTACTGTAAATTCTAATTTAAGCACTTTTTAACCTTACCAAAACTAACCCT
>JAAAKL020018502.1:0-10217 GCA_010016065.2 Carybdea cf. marsupialis auct. non (Linnaeus, 1758)
TTTTTTCATGGAGCATGCCCTAAAAATTCTCATACATAATTAGCATACCCAACAAAGATGACCTGACTACGCCGCTGCAGCGTAAGATAACGCAAACTGCGGTGTTTAGCAAGTATCATAAAAGGAATCGATTACGAGATTTTAATATAAAGTTGAACGCTTATATCGATGGGTGTAATATATGAAGAAATAGTCACAAGATAGTCTAAAGAGGACTTCTTAGGAAGGACCCCACAAACCACAAAATGATGCCTCAGACTTTTTAATTCTTTGGTATAGGTCCCCATGTCTGTGACCTGGAAGTGTTATACATATCATTGAGAAAGATTGAGGTTTAATCAGAATTTCGTTTAAATTAATGCGAAGGAACATAGCATATAATAATTCCCGTAGAAAATAAATGTTATTCCATTAAAGAAAGTATTCATCACTCTGGACTCGTCGTGAACAATAAGCGTAATCATCTGCGGGGCAGGGTTGACAGTACCCCAATTCTACAGCAGTCATAGATTTTACTTTCTACGCAAAAAAGGTTCTTAAACATTTTAATGTCGTATCCTCAGAACATGTTTCTGGTAATTGCCCAACTGTAGCTCCAAAGCGAGTCACAATATTTTATAGAAACGTTTTTATCATTAGCTGTCAGATCATTTGTAGTATTAATGGCCATTACATTACAATGACCACTGCAGATTACGAGTTGCCAAATTTGTCACTTGTCACCGCTTCCTTCATTTATACTCTATTTTTA
This sequence comes from Carybdea cf. marsupialis auct. non (Linnaeus, 1758), assembly GCA_010016065.2. NCBI lineage: Eukaryota > Metazoa > Cnidaria > Cubozoa > Carybdeida > Carybdeidae > Carybdea > Carybdea cf. marsupialis auct. non (Linnaeus, 1758). The sequence continues at coordinate 752 of JAAAKL020018502.1, forward strand.
TATAGCTATTTGCTGTACCTCGATCTTTTAAGTAGAAGAGAACACATTACAGTAAGATACGGCATATTACATTACTTTAAAATGTACAATTTAAAGTATTTTCCGAGACAGCTAAAGGTTATGGAGGCGTCCCAATGATGATAGCAGATTATGAAGGTGTCTCGAAGTCATTCGTTTATGGCAAACTAGCTAAAAATTTGATTAATTTATGTAGTCTGTTGAGCTTTCTTTCCACTGTCTATGACTACCCTTTCTTTATCTTGAAGTCTATCCCTAGATCGTCTACCCATGACCTATCATACTAAAGAAAATCTACTTTTTTTAAGCTCTTGTTGGTTTACTTCTAAAAGGGCGGCAACGACAGGGGAGGCACGAGGGGCCTTCATCCCACTTTTGTAGTGGAAAAGTTATAAACATGTCATTTGTTCACTACATCTACATATATACGTATACACATTTTATACTGTATAACGTGAAAAAAACGTTTGACACTAGAGACATAGTATTTGATCAAGAAAAATGCTATTCAATCTCGGTGAAGCTGTCCTTTTGTAAGGGAAATGACACATAGATGTAAACTAACAATTAACCAATAGTAAACTAACACTAATCTATTGACACCACCCAGATTCTTAACTAACCACTCACTCTCCACTTGCTGTCTTACCTTTAATTTGATTGGCTGTAATAATTTAAAACAAATGTTCAGTGTATTATGATTTATGTGTTGTGTGTGGCAGAGCTGAGATCTATGAGACCTGGTGACTGACACACTTCGGAGATGATTGTCTTCTGAATAATCTCACTCTATATGGTCGTTTTCTTATTCCGTACGTACATGATTTTACTTCTATTTGGATAACACGAATATTCTCTAACAGATCGACTTGCTCTGTCATATCATTGCACTCCAGTTAATCCGGATGATATTACTCAGGTAGCGAGAACAACACGTCTTCGAACTATTTGAATTCCTGAGGATGACTTTTGGGGTTTTGCAATGGCGTTCAGACTTTTCAGCGGGTTATTGAGTGCCGTTTGCTTGCGCCTATATTGATGATATTCTCATAGCTAGTCGCTCTACAGCAAAGCATATATTTCATATCCGTCAAGTTTTTGATCGACTTTGTCAGTATGGTTCAGTAATTTATGCAGCAAAAATGTCAATTTGACCTCTCGTCTATCACATTTCTTGGTCATACTATCGATTCTCAAGGTATGTATTCTCTTCCTTCCAAAGTTCAAGCTTTACAAGATGACCATATTTCAGTTTCTCTTCGCAAGCTTCAAGAATCACTTTGTTTCGACAACTTTTATTACTGTTTCATCCCGATTATATACGTCAATATTGCAGCCACTCACGGCTTTATTAGCTACTTCTGCTCTAATGCCATTTTCTATAGCAGAAGACATGGTTCCTACATTCGATGCTGTTAAGACAGCACTTTCTGATTTTACACTCTTTTTTCATCCATAGGCAGCTCAAACGTTACTGATGCGTTCCATACAGCTGCCAGCGGACTTTTCCAGCATTATCATAACTCTACTGGCAACCTTGAAGGATCTTCTCACGTAGTTTAAACACTAAAGAATCCAAGTAAATCAAGTTAGGACGAGGACTATCAGCCATTAATCTTGGAAATCGTCATTTTCATTATCTCCTTGAAGGTCGCTTCTTTTTTGTTTGAACAGGTCGCAAACCATGAATCAGTGTAGTCAAGTTAAGTCGAGACTAGAACAAATTGATATAAAGACAAATTTGATACCATTAGTATTGAAATTTTACGTTAAATGACGTGCTAAAACCTCACTTTACCCAACGGTGGAGGATAAGGTTTAGGGCCAATTGAGTATGAGGGCCTAATACCTAAAAGTTACGACCAATGAAACACACATTTGTTTAATATCTTACGCTAAAGTGTATTGTAGGATCAGTACTTGCAGTGTCTGTGTGTTTTGATGTTTATATGGCTAGGCATATTTATCAAACTAATTTTGGCGAAATCGTTGTTGATAGGTAAATTAAACAGAGCGGGGTTTTGCATTTCGCAGAGTAGAATTATGCAGTCATTATTTTACAGATAAATACAATGTTAAATTACAATGTATGAAAATGGGTTTTGCATCAGATTGTGTTGTTATGTGAAATTGTTACTTCTAAAAAACTCAATTTACCTTTTGTAAAGTTAGTAGAGTTCAATCAACTGCTTGCATGTAAAAGCCTTAGTATTGATTCCTGCTTTTCAATAAGAACTACAACAAAAAGACAATTAATAGAAAGGGGGAATTGTATCGCAGAATGTTGGGTTGAAATATGTATCTTTTTGTTCATCTAGCCCAAATGATAGTTTACAGGCCGGATGTCTTTTAGTCACTGCTCTATTGTTGCTGCTGGCTTGTCTGAAATTGGAAATCTGAGTGGGAAGCTGAAACTGAAAAGAAAGTCAAGCCGTGGATGTTGCATTCCAGTTCACTCGGATGACCATCTATCTGTTGGTAAGTATCTTGGAAACGCGCTTCACACTTGTTCTAGAAATATTCTTGGTTTGGTAGAAAAATTCACAATAGGCTACTGAGGTTGCAGAAACGGTTGCTGAAGGATTAATATCTTTCGTATTGATAGAAAGAAGTAGTTAACGTAGGTTTTGTTATCCTACCAAAATGGCTGAAATAAAACTTTCGGAAACAAACTTTAGAATGTTAAGTTTTATGCAGTACTCCTGCCGTTGCTGAGAACTGCAACAGCAAATTCTCATCATTTCATCATAATCAACTGAATGTTCGTCTTGTATCGAAGACATTTTCATAGAAACCAACATGTTGTTATCATTACCATAAATAGGCTAGCAAGAACGCCCTAACAATGCATTAGAAATGCAAAAAACTTACACGAGCAAATAAGTGGCGAGCTTGAAAAAAGAACTCGAGGTGAAGACGACAATGTACGATTCAAAACAGAATCCCTTTGACAATACGGTCCTCAAGTAAAAGTTCAAAATCACCTTTGGACCTTTACAAAATCCTAAACTTGGTGAAAAGCAGTAAAATGGGCGTTGGCGGTAGATGGTCGTGAATTGCTTCCCTTTCGGGTGTTGCTAATGTATTTTCCAGTACTGGTAAAAACCCGCAAATGAGCCAATGCTACGGAACTATTCTTGCTTTTTCTCTGCCACAACAGGTAGCACTGAGATTACCACACTGTGACAGTAGCCTCACATTACAAGGTACGAAGCCCAATGATCGAATATAACCGCTACTTATAAGAGAATTTAGTGGAGGCAATACACCATTCCTGATTTGGTATTTTGCTCCGCCTGCCGAAAGTCCGTCAAGAGTTCTAAACATACAAAGTTTAGACATACCCATTCAAAAAGACTACAGTGCACGGAATTCATGATTTTTTGATTTTCTTTTTTTTTTAAGTTGACTCAGGAAGTTGTAAAAGCAGAAGTACGGTAACAGCATCAGTTTTTGATACTTACGTCTAAAAATTAATCGAGAAAAATTTTGCACCTAACTTCTCTCCTCCACCTATGTGATTAATCAATTGAAGATATCTGTAATGATGAGTAATCACTCATGTGATTATGTTTATGCTGCTATCAGCTGAGCATCGTACTACTATCAGCAATCACCTGATGTAGTCACAAGATGTATTGAGCAATTTTGTAATTAATCATTGATCTTATATATACACCTGTAAATACAAAATAGATTTATTGGTTGCTTACTTGAGATACTGTCGTCTTATCTTATAGTCGTCTCTATAGACAACACTACAGGTGCTTTTGTCTTTTGCCAAATATCGAAATACTTGCTGGAGACTGTGTAAACTGAAGGAAACGTTTAGTTGTAACAAATCTCCGTTGTCACACCCGTTTAATCAGACTTATATTTATTTATTAAACTCCCGTAGTTACACAGATTCATCAGATTTAGATTTATTGATAAATGTGATTCATTAATGAATCCTTGTGTGTGACTTGGGCTATTTTCTTGCAAGTGTGAGGCTGGCTATGTCGGACGCACGACTTTGATGCTAGTTTACAGAATAAAGAAACAAGCTCCTACAAGGAAACAGTCACCTCGGATTTCTAATGGCAAAAGAACTACTAAGCAATGTGACTCTGCCATAGGACAGCACTTGCTTGAAAACCCAGGCTGCAAAATTGTATACGTATGACCGTTTCGTATAGTAGGTAACGTTAGGTCTGCTTTTCACCTAGCCGTCTCTAAATACGTCCACATCAAAACAAGACAACCTTTTCTTTGAGGACGAAAAGAATTTGCTTTTTATTGGGCCTTTTCAATTAACCATTTAACTCCACAGACACTGATTGGTCAAAACTACACCAATCTAGCAGTCATATCTCTGATTGGCTACTTTTAAAACACAGTTTGGTATCAGTTATATTGATTTTTTCTCTATCTCAATTCGGAACGTTATAAACTCTGACCAGTGTCCGACGAAAAAAGCTTTTCAGTGCTAAAACCTTTTCGCTGTTTCGTGCAATTTTATTGTTTTGTACCACCAACAAACTATTTGAATACCATCATAGTTTGTTCCCATCGTCAACTGAACTAAGAGCCGTTGATTAAGCACAGGCTTCTACTTGTCAACACACAGTATCGCAAGAGAAAGGAAAAGTTCTGCACATCTACAGACAACAATACAAATAGTGGGACACTTTTAAGTCTAATGTCGATCGCTGTCTGCTCGAAAACCGTTATATTTTTGTCTGTAATTCTACTTTTCTGCTAACTTTTTTTCTACTCCTTTCAAAGAAATTCAATCTTTGAAGTGCCAACCCTGTCTTGCATCGAGCAAAGAATTTTAAAAAAAGAACAATAAGATAGCTAGCAAAATACTAACGAGAAAATTGGAGAAAGGGCTCAGAACAAAGAGATTTACAACTGCTTCAGTACAGTAAACATTAAGAACGAAATCAGTAACAGAAGACTGTCAATTGTGCGTAAGAGTGCAAAATTCCAAGAAAAAGAGTATCTCATAAAGTTGAAAAAATTCTCCAAAGACAACAACTTTCAACAGCAGTACACCGTAGCTGGCGTGGCTAGATTGTCGGTGACGAGGCGACCTACTCAAGATCTGCAAGGGTAATTAAAAAGTAGTTAGAGAAATCGTGCCAAAGAAGAAGAGAAGTGAAGATGATACTACACCACAAAATCCTGACTGACCATCCAGCAGAGAAAGAGTGGAATGATTACGCAATAAATGTTAAAGATTAACTCATCAAATGGTACAGTAAGGGACGAAAGTGTAATACCAACTATTGCAGGTGCATCATTGACAGATGGAAGTCTTTTTTTGAATTCCTGTACAAAAGCATAAATAATAATTGAAACTGAAATAATGATCATTGATGGAAGAGTTGGCAGCCAATCTAAACGTAAGCAAAAACACGTCCTTGCTGTGGCAGGGAAAAAAACACGTCCTAAGGATTTTTCCAGTAGCAGGTTCTGAATGCGTGAAATAAGAGATAGAGACGAAAGATTCAAAGCATTTGAAAAATGAAGCGGCAAATACCTACTGTGGACCAGATGGACTGAAGAACGTCTCATTGTTTGTGTTGTCACGCAATAGCTGGAGCTCATCTGATTAAAACTATAATCAAGCGTCTTTCTGGGTCATGTTGTTCGATAGCAGACAAAGGAAATGATCTCCTATCTAGAACTTGCTGCGACAAGCCTTTCAAAGAAATAGAGACCACATAATAATCCTAAGAACATACAGGGCTGAATATGGCGAAAGCATAATGACTATGGCAGGATACAGAATCTCCATTCTGGTGGCAAATCGTCTACTCGACGAGTAGTCGATAAAATGATGATGGTGATAATAATGATGATAATGATGATGGTGATAATGATGGTGATAATGATGATGGCGATAATGATGATGATGAAGATGATGATGGTGATAATGATGATGGTGATAATGATGATGATGATGATGATGGTGATAATGATGATGACGATGATGGTGATAATGATGATGATGATGATGGTGGTGGTGGTGTTGGTAGTGGTGGTGGTTGAGGTGGTAATAATGAATATGTTTGTCGTTTATGGCATATCTTAGTTGTACTATTGAATGTTTGAAAAAACTATTCAAAAAAAGACTTCGTTAAAAATTGTTTTACTTCTTGCAGATAGTTCTGAAATTTGACACCACCACTGCTTCTACGGTAAGTGACATAAAATCTCTAAATTTTTTCTATACCTTCCCTCCCTAGCAGCGTGGCGTGTTTTTACCAACCTTTGTAGTATATGATAGAATAGAGGACAGGTTGTGTGATGTTAGTCAGAATGTTGTGTTAGCAGACAGTAAACACGAAACCACAGCGGGAACAATTACAAACATAATTGGAAGCATTATCAACACAATGATATGGCAGAGTAGGCAAACTGCATTCAAGAATCAATCGAAACTATGACTTACGGGTTAATGCTGATAAAGTGACAATAAAATTGAACGAATTATGGAAAAAATGCTGTTTTGCAACTACAGTTTATTACTGAAAAGCCCATTAGTGCAAGATGGACAGACGAAAATGTTTGTAGCTTAAAAATGAGCTAAAATAAGTTCTATAAGCTGATTATTAAAGTAAGGGATAACGGAATTGCCTGCATTAACCGATTCCTTTCAGGAAATACTTATTAAAACCTAAAATAAAACTGTTTGATTTGTATTTATATGCATAGTTTGCAGGAAGCTTGTTGGCACAGTATTCAAGTGCAAATTCGTAAGCCGGAGGAATATCAGTGTATCCTGAAATGAGAACATGGAACCTCTTAAACAAGGGTTTTTTGATAAATTTAAAGACGAGTTTTCACCAGAGCTCTGATACTTTGCAGGGAATGATCAAGTACATTTGATCAAAGACTGCTACACAAAATTATATGTGACCGAGTCACAAATGACTGATTAGTTTATTTATGCATCATGGACGGTCTAATAACAAATAGTTGTTCTCGTTACTTGATTTAGTTAGGGGCGTTTACAAGCACGTGAACCTTAAGTTCTACTCTATGGTCGCTTCAAAGTTCATTGCGTGACAGCATTTCTTACACCTATTTAGCTTGGATCGAAGTCCAAGATCTAACTATTGTTTCTGCAAGTTATCTACGCCTATGTTTGCTTAGGGATCGGCAACCTACAGCGTAAGTCCAAAGTTCGTGGCACTCCATGGTAGTTTGTTCTAAGTATAGAAACTATGCTTAACTTACTATTGCCTGTACATTTCATATAAAAGCTGCAGCAAGAGGTAATACGCCCTCTTTCATTCTGAGCCCGTGCTTGAGGTAGACGCACGCCCATCGATCAAAGTTGTTATTTTTCTTTTGGGAAGCCTGTTGCTTGTAAATAGCGAACTACCCACATTTTCCTAGCCAATTTAAGTAAAGAGAACGAAGAAAAGTAACATCGCAGTTCTATCTCGAATTGCATCTTCGAACACCGCTTAACGCCTTGCATCCTTCAAGAATTTCACGGCCTGCCATCCGCGCCAGCTTACATCTGTATTCTGCAGTTGATCTCAATGAGATCGATGACTTTGTAAGATATGTACACTCAGAAATAGCACAAATGTATGTTTCTTTCAAACGTTCCGATTGTTAGCACAACAAGCCAAGGAAACAATGTCCTATTCTTAGATATAAAGACACTCTACGTTCATTGCCGCGTTACGCATGTTTCAGTTCCTTACTTCCCCCTTCCCGATCGTTCATGCCTCCTGCTTTACATATATTTTGTCAAAGACCAAAATAATAAAATCTGTCAAGAAAATACAAAATTCATCCCCTTCAAATTGTAAAACACTTCACTTTTTAAGCATTTCAAATTTGACTACATTTGTACTTACCCTGTTGCAAATGGAAAACAATGCCATTGCCAAAGTACCCACTTCATGTTTCCTTTCTATTTCTTCCTCTTCATTGCCCCCAAGAAGATTACAGATCTCTTCCTTGAACATGTAATTGATAAATTGACAACCTTTGGTTTGCTTGCAAGCTAAAATGCATTCGATCTGACTTCTTCCAATAAAACTTTTCAATGGATTCCCTTCAAACTTTTCATCGATGTAGTTTTCTATGATTCAGGATGCCGTTTCTCTCAGGAAATAATAATATAGCACACATAAAAACTTTACATATATTGGTCGAGTTTCCACCATATTTGTGCCCAGAAGGAGGATGTTCTACTTTAATATCAGCAATTCATACTTTAATCAATTCAAGCTAACCAAACATCCAAATCTTATGCGCGGCAAAATTTACGTCTAGTCTTAAAATGTAGTCAAACAATAGTTGCCATAGCTACTAATAATACTCTACATTCCTTGCATAATAGTTTAAAAGGATGTTAAACCAGATATTCATAAAAAAACGAAAGGACTTAGGTAGAATTATGTGATGCAAGTGTGTTTTTATTTTAACCACCAGGTTGATAACCTGACAATTTGGCTTGCAAACTATTCTATCTGACTTGATAGCTCGATGATCTCATTGGAAAAATTAGAAAAATTGGACAAACATTCGAGGAAAATATTTTAACATGTTTGTGAATGAGGCTGTTCTGGTAGTGAAAACATCAGCATGAGATGGTGCATGTAATCAAATCAGGTCTGATTATTTTTTGATGGTGATAAAAATTCTACTAAGAACTCCGGATCAAGGCTCCTGAGCCAAAAGGAACCTTAATAGAGAGTCAAGGCAAATTCAGTATTATTTCTGATGCCAAAGTCCTCCCCCTTCCCTCCCCATATGATAGTGTAAGATCGCTGAAATGTCACCGTAACATTTGGTAACTTAAGAAAGCAAAATAATTTCTCAAAGGTGTAGAACTTGCCGCTGAAAATTTTACCTATTACAAAGAGACCCGTGTAGAGGTAGGCACGATTTTCTACTTATACGTAGAATAGCATATTCCTATCTCAATAGCGTCCCATTAAAGTAGCTGATCGTGAGTAGATCCACAAACAATCTTTCTTCAAAGAATTACCTAAAATACAGGTTAACTGCAAACTGCTACCAAAGTTTTCCTGCTCATAAGTAAGTGAGGCCACCAGAGAAGTTTGAGTATCAGGGCTTCACAATTATACGGTCATATTTTGTAAACTTGATTTTGTTAAAGCAAAATACTGGGAGTGAATTGGAATTTTAGGCTAAGGTACGCTGTGAAAAGTACGCTGGAATGACTTGTTAATAATTATAAGATAATTGTAGTTACTAAGATATAACCCAGATTAAACTTGATACGCCTTAGAGAGTTCTTCAAGGTGAGCTGATTTTGTAATGCAATATAATAATTTCCTATAATAATTTGCTATAATATATAACGTTGATACACTTGAAAAACGTCGGAAGAGGGGAAACCGGTAGTGTTATAAAACTGAAACAAGGATCACCTTAGTACTCGCCTAGTAATTCATCTCCACTCTACACA
>JAAAKL020018503.1:0-10217 GCA_010016065.2 Carybdea cf. marsupialis auct. non (Linnaeus, 1758)
ATCATCATCATCATCATCATCATTATCATCATCATCATCATCATCATCGTCATCATCATCATCATCATCATCATTATGATCATTTTCATCTTCGTCATCATCTGAGCAAGGTAGTTAGGTTGTTTATGTCTGCCGGTCTTGTATCAAGTGTGAAAGGTCTTCTGGACGGCATCCTGTGTCATGGCATAGTTATTGGGTTTTAGTGACAGCAAGTATGTGTTCCTAGTCTACATACAACAAATTCCTTGCCAATAGTCGTTTCGAATGTTTTGGTGTTGTGGTGGAACCTTAGTGAGAATTTCGATAAACTGCAGTTCTTAGGATGTAATCATAGTTAGCATTAAATAGTAAGAGCTCTACTGTGTCACCCAGTAGAACACCTGTCTTGAAATCTGTTTTTTAATCCGGTGATGGTGTAAGAGACCTCGTGTTTTTGTACATCGGCATAACGGACTTCACTGTGGCATTAGGAGTACCGTGGGACAGTAAGACGTTCAGTCAATTCAAATTAAAAAAATAGACGATTTAGCACTTAAGTTTCGATCAAGGCAGATTTTTGCTCCACTACTTCTCGTACACAATGGCCCAGATTGCAAGACAGTTAATTAGAGTTGCGTCGTTCATCTCCAAGAGAAGATTTTCCTTGCTTCATGTAGCATGTGACCATGCAAGGAAAGATTATATGAGAAATGATGATATTCGGAGGAAAATAGAGATTGACAGAGTAACAAACTGACGGAGGAAATCTAAATTAACTTAAATTGTTTCTGTAAAGGGGAGAGATGTGAACAATGTAGGACGACGGACTTTGTGCCGTCAAGAATTTACCACCAGGAAAGCAAAGGAGAGTAAGACCAAAGCAAAGATAGACAGGCCGTGTTGGGAACGGAATGAAGGATGTTTGTGCAGTAGAAAGAGATACAGATCAAAGAGAGGTTGCTGTTCGTTGTAGCGATCCCACTCAGACATAGGGGAGCTAAATTATACAGTATAGTGTTTCATGATGTTCTTTAAAGTGAGGAGAAACCGATCTGTTTTTCTGACGATGAAATCCATTAAAGGTCTTAACGTGGAAAGTATGTAAAAATATTTCAGCCACTTTTTGAAAAAACACGTAACTGTAACAAACACGTCATTGTAGTCACGTGAGCAAGTTTGCCCCGATATAACGAGAGTTTCTAATTTGGTCGCAAACCTTTTTGGAACCAAGACAGGAAGTTCATGACAAACCTGACGTCATACCTTTAACCTAACGCAACCGAAACCTGGCAGGTGCTATACACAGTCTTGGAGCTTGAACAACTAATTTTTAGAGTGGACGGTGTAACTTGCTTATTGTTACCTCAAAGTTATAGTTTTATAATGTTTATAGTTTTGTCGTGATTTTAGTTGTATGATGCGTATAGTTTTACCGTGATATTGGTTTTATCATGCTTGTATTTTATCGTAACTTTAGTTTTATCGTGCTTTTGCTGGCGTGCATATTATGAATTGATAGTGTTGACGTAATGACTCTATAAACCCCATTTGCGAGATTCTTCGTAAATGACTAGTTTCAGATGTGGTTGTGGGTTATTGTAGTTACTATTTGTTTATCAAAGATTAGGTTACAAGCTCCACCGCTGCTTGAATCTGTCGTGCTCTTACGCACTTCTTCTTTATGGAGCCAGAGGCATAGTTGCCCCACGTGAATTGTAAAAGAGTCGAAATAGACGTTTTCCAGGCGAAACAAAGAAAGACTGCTAAAATTCCAAATACTGCTAACGAGACATGTTTAGTTGCCCTTTACTGCTGAGTGAAACGTGCATATAGCTACTGTGACTTTTGCTAGTTTATTTGTGCGTTTGTGATTCTTTGGCATGTGATGCAGAGACGAACATGTTAAAAATGGAACTTCACCACAATCAAAATAGTACAAAAGCCACATGTAACAGTGTCAAGTAATAAGGAAGAATGAATGTACGAATTATTAGTACCATGGCTAAAATGAGAAAGTGAACTGTTATCAAACGTATTCTTAGGTACATTTTTAACCACTTTTAATTTGCTTCTGGACAGAAAATGAACTAGCTATTCAGATAAATAATTTAACCATGCTTAGAATTATCTTCTGTAGGTAGTTATCTTACATTTAGTTGCTTTTCACCTTTTTGCCTGCTTACAATTATCATTAGTTTTCTTTTCTTCTTCTTTTACCAAACCTTCGTCTCTCCTTTCTCTTGCCTTTCCTTTTTTTATTTTTCTTTCTCTCTTTAATCCTTCCTTTCCTCTTCTCCTCCCCTTCATTCTCCATTTCTCCTTTGTACAGAATCCAATGGATCACTTGGTATCCTATCAGCACTTCTTGTAGTTGTTTACCCTGGTCTTACTTTCGCTTTCATCACGTTACGTTCGTCTCTCATGCTCAGCCTGCCGTCTTAATTTATACTTTTGCTGCCATCTTGAAAATGTGATTAGACCTTCTTAGAAACCTCTTCGTTATACTTTTGCTATTCGTTCTCTAACTTATGCCACCTTTGTTTAGTTTCTGCACTTGAGAATGCGACTTAAACAAAACTTTATTTACTGGCCTTGTTTACGTTGAATTAACATTTATGGAAAACAATCAGACACAGCCATAGGCTTTTAAGTACAAGCACCATCATCCTGTATGAACTTGTTATAGCCCTTGGCAACTGTACGCATTTTTGTTGACGCAGCTCGCATTCAATGTTGTTTAGGATTGTATACCAAGCTGTTCTTAGCACTTTATATTTTTAACAATCAATCACCTCCTTTAATATCTATATAAACCCATGGAAGCTAATCAAGCGAATGCGTAAGGGAATATGGTCCATTTCTGGAAGTTATGTGACCTGCATAATTGGCATAATTATGCAATACACGTCATCCATTTTCCGCAGTAACCTTGATCATCAGATCGCCTTTTGCTTTCTAAAGGACTGAAACAACGCGTTTCTGCTCAGCTTCTACCAGCTTGAGATGGATCTTGATAGATCGTGTTTACCACCTGTTTGTTGCTTTCTCGCGGTTTGTTTATCTCTTCCCATTTGTTTGGCCCTCTGTGTTTGTTTTTCTTCGTTTTGATTTTGTGTGGTTAATCAGGCTTGGCTAAATACTGAGATGTCTAGACTGCATGAAGCCACGGGGAGCGATGCAATTTCAGATGAGTTCGGTACGCATGTTCAGTGGAAAGTCCCTACCGCACGTTGAAACAGGTCCAATGGCTCTCTAAAAAAGACTGGATCGAGCTTCCCATTGCTTCCAACAGCGAAAAAGTGTAAAGGAAGCTATGGTATGACTAACAAGTAGTAAAAATAGCCAACAGTGATAAGTTGTGCAAGGTGTCGCTCCTGCATGTCATATTATCGTAACATGAGCTACCCTTCGCCCTTTGATGCCGGTTGCCTGATGAACTGCACTCGTCTATACTACTGTTTCGTAATGAGTTTGTTGGAAAGCCGTGCTGTTACTGCATATTGAAATTATTTATTCTGTACTGGACAAACTGGTTTTTCCACAGCTGCCTAAAGAAATAGGAAAGTATAGAGTAGAACGTAGCTTGTCACGATATCTTGCATTTCATTCGCAACCACATGCGACAGCAAAGCTGTTTTGACATTAGCGCTTAAATACCTCAACTCATTTTAGGCTTCTTCTTGGAAACGCATCGCTTGATCTGAGCATGGGCATCCCTTGTGGATTCTTGCAGGTACGTGATCTGTATGTGAACTCTTTTTGTTACTTTAGATATCTGAAAGTCTGGGAAATTTAAATATACCAAATAAACGTATCAAGTAAGAGCTCGGGAACAAATATCTTGATCGATTTTGTAGCATGACTAAAGTTACAAGAGCGATACAGTTGATGCGACAAAGTGCACCGAAAAAGGATATATGTTCTGATTTGTTTTGCCTTTTGCACTGGACGGATCTGCAAAATATCTTAAAGATTTATATAGTAGGGAAGAGGGCACTCGTTCCTCGAAGGATCCAAAATTGGGTATCTGCTTTAGAACTTGGAGAAGTTTCTTTGCTAATGAAAACCGTCTCTGCACAACAAACGTTGAAACAGTGTCCTGCTAAATATTCTGACGCTTGTCGACTCAGTTGTTGCCATTGATGGTATCAGTGTCCTGCTGTTTGGATTTCATGAAATGGTATTTACTTGACTTTCAGGAGAGAGTCCTTCATTGCAGTAGAGAGTATGAAGCTATGATCATAATCTATGATTGTAGAGACGTGATCACATTTAATCTGCCACATGTTTGTAGAAAGCTGGGAACGAATGGCCTGATTTAAATGGAAAGTTTCACAGTAATGATGAATATTCTGATATTAGAAACGTCTTCTCTTTGCATGGCAAATATTAGAACAAGGCAACACTGTGCTACCCTTTTGTGTGGAGGAATCATTGATAAGAGAGGTACATTATCTGTTTGTGCATGCAGTGGCATAGACTACTTAAAACAAGCGGCGTAATGCAACTGGAGCGGTGTGGATGCGATGATGGGTGATTCCAACGTGTCACTACGATATCAATTGACCAAGTAGACCAGACATCCTGGGACGAATTCCTAGCCAGTTCATCTTTAACTCTTCTCTTTGGAGAAGGTTCTGTATTTGTTAGAATCCTCGACTCAGCAAGACACATTTTACCACTTTAGCTTAAACGTAGTTGCTTAAGCTTATAGCTGAGCTTTGGTAGAATATTAGAGTAAGTACTAACTGATCAAGGAAATAGTATGCTAAGTAACATTTCTAAATCAGGTCAACTACGAAGCTAATTCATGTCATTGAAACAAGAATATCAAGTTTGAATACACTAGAGAAAAGTGAAAATGTCGCCACCCGGATTCGAACTGGGGACCCTCTCAGTCGTAGCGCGCTGCTTTAGCAACGTAGTGACCTTGCGATAGCATAGTTCATGTTTACATATTCGCCACGTTACTTGTCAATCATCCGCTTATAACCATCGACATATAGCTCCATGCAATTTGCAAACCTGATCTGCGCCATGTGACTTCACCATGTAAGGACTTCCGTCCGTCCCATCATGCTGTCCAAAGCCCATCGAATCCCGGTACACACTTTTCTCTAGTATCATTTAGTAACTTGATATTTACAAATCCTTTTATCTTTGACTGTCGCTCCAATCTAGTTAATTGATGGACACATTCAGACGTTTAAAACTATTCAAGTTGACTGTCGTTCAGTTTAAGTGAGCATCAAAATAATCAACACTTTGAAGATATAAAAATGAGAAAGAAAGAACGCACACGGGCACAAATTGACCCAAATTATAAGTAAAGGAATCGACTACGCTATAACTAAGACTTATAGAACCAAGCTGTTTCCAAGGCTCTCATTTTAAGACATTGTCTTGTGTACTAAAGAGAACCTTGGCCATATCTCTACTTATTGTAATTTACGTCTTAGTATAATGAGGTAATTTTGTTACGAATAACTAATCATCGAACTTACTACAGTTATTTTTTTAGTTTTTACTTATTCGTAAAAGTATCGGTTTCATTTTGGAGTTTTTGTTTGAAATTTCTGTAAGATTTATTCAAGAAAATAAAAAAATAATGTATGACGTTGAATGTAAAATGCGAAAACTGATAATTTTAACAAGACAAGACATATGTCCGGCAAATCAGTGAAGTAGTTAAGGGTCTAAAGGGAATCATTAGCAAACAAAGAGTACGAATTATTGTAATGAAAGATGAGAGGTGATAATTTGTTATTAAGTATTCCTTTTCAATTCTTCTTCTATTGGTTCTCTCCAGGACTTAGTATCTGTTCATACTGAAGAGGGGCGGAAAGAGATGCTTTCACTGGGACATTTATCGCATAGGCTTGTCTGCACACCGAATTACGACGATCTCCTTGGGAGCCTCGACAGTGTCCAAGAAGTGGGAGAAGCCCGTGCATGACCCCAAAATGGTCATGTCTGCCGGCCAGGGGGCTGCAAAATACTACCTGGATGGTTCGTACCTAAAGTAATGCTGTTGTCTAAATAGCCAGTAACACAGTTTAAAGTGATATTGGACATAAATATGTACAGCAAAACTGCCTTCTGCTAGTCGATGTACACATCCCCATGCTTCTCATTCCTATAATGCGAGAGCAACATCACAAAGAACGAAGTGACGGACCCTGCTATTCCGCCCCAAAGTTGCAGTCATTGTTAACTCGCGTTGAGGTGACCTTTAAAGGTATTGACAGGATAGCATATCGAGTGCCATTCCGATCAACGGTTTGGAGAAAAGATAGATAGATATATTGGGTGCACCTTGGAAAGAACGTTTAATTTTACGAAGCAACAAAAGATATAATATTGTAGTGCTATTTAAACGATGCTAACTTGTGTTATTGTCAATGCGGAGGGAAGTAGATAACGTCACAAATCAAATTTTTTGGAAATGATAAGATTTGACTCCAGATACCTAAAGGCAACCCTGTAATAGGCTGTTTTGCCAAATGCCAGACCTGTAGTGTATATAGGGTTTATATTAGAGGTTTTTAAATTTCGAAAAATCTCTGATATTCTTTAGTTTCTTACCTTAGCATCAAATGATAGAGAGATTTAAAACGTTAAAAGCTGAAATCTTGGTGTCGTGAAAAGGGCAACACTCAATTTTAGCCATTGGCGTTCTCATTGGTCAACATGAAAATTAAGTATCATTTCCATAATTCAAACATTTACAAAATCGTGACGTCACGCTTTCCCTCCACATCCCAAGCTTCAAATGCAACAACAATGCGTTAATAAGAGAGCCAATTAATCACGTCTTTATCGGAATTGTTAATTTTAACACATACCACGTTCATTATCCAATTGACGATTTTATAGTAGATGTGTTATTTGTGTTTTCCTAAACCAGGAAGGCTGTTTGCATCCCTTGTTAAGTTGATTCATCGACGCGCTTTGCTGAACAGACAAATCCACTGTTAGTGAATGATGATGTACATAATCTTGTGACGCTCTCTCGGGGACGAAGGGGAGTGATTACCCATCAATAAATTGCTTCTTATATAGAAAAGGATGTCATCGATAAAACTTTGCCGGTGGTCGCAATTTTTAAGTTCAATCCTGATCAAATGACACATTGACCTCGCAAAAATTTGCCGTTGCAACTTCTTCCCCCCCGCCTATTTAGCAAGTGCCTGCTTCTGTCATGTACGATATCCTGGATTCCACTACATACACAAACTAACGTTTAAGTAACGGATTGCTTGTTGCTGTTATTCAAATGGGGGTCAGAGTAAATGATCCTGTGACTTTATGCTTTGATTCTCTATGGTCGTAAGACCTCAGATAGACACGTTATCTTTAACTTTCAAGAGATAAAACAGTATATGAGACATTTGAAAAACGGCCTTCAAGCAACGGTGAATATTCTGGCTTAAAAAGCTTATTTCTTCCCTGTTTTGGCTTGCAGGGATATGTTAATATAGAGGGGGTGGACTGAGTAGTTACAGCGGGGTAGCCCCTCGTGGCTTGTAAGGGTACCCTAGCCATAAAATTAAGATGTAAAACCTACTCATCCTTCAAGCCAATAAACTACTATTTGGGGTACGAAATGGAACTTTTGGCGCCTTGAGGTAACGCAATAGTGTCATGCATGGAATGTTTATTTATGACTTTTGTATCTATTTTCCTTCTCTTCAGTCATTTTCTTGACTTCATGTTGCATGATCTTCCATCTGTCATTTTTCCTAAGTTGTGCTAGATTTTTGTTGTGTAAATCATTCTATAAATTCCAAGTTGACTAAGCTAACCAAAATTTCTTTTCTTCATTAACCTTTTTACAATTCGACTTCGCAGCTCCTTAAATGTTGTGTATGATACTTAGATAATCAGACTTACTTCCCTCCATTAAATGACAATCTTCTGTCTGTATACAACTTTCCCATTTTCATCTGGTGTCCCCAAACTTTCAGGCTTTCTCAGAAAAACCCCACATGTATTACATATGCAATAACACTACCCTATTTGTCTTGACATCCTTCTTGACCACACGTGCTATGATCACCTGTATTTGCTTCAGTGGCAAACGCTGCACATTGCTTTCTCTACTAAAGATGTAAGGCGACAGGTAGGGAAACGTTTGCAACTACTTTACTGAAAAAGGCTAAAAGGGTCGGATTAGAAAGCTAGAAGACCCTAGTCGATGCGAAGCGCCAGGAAATTTTACTTTAGGGCCCGGAAATAACCGTTTTCTAATGGAAGAAGAGGGAAGAAATACGGAAAGATAAGGGAAGAAATACGAGGCTGTAAAAAAGGGCTATTATTTTTTTCCTTTGAAAGCTTATTCCTTCCCTGTTTTTGAAAAATCCTTATTTCTTCCCCCGAGGGGGGCGCTGTTTGCCAGAATATTCACCATTGCCTCTAAGCAGGCCCGTAGCTGGCAGCATATTGCAGGGGGGCACAGTTCCTGGAGTTTGTAATAACCGATAGACAAATGGACCTGCCATCGAATACAAAGTCGATTTAAAATCGATTACCAAAAATTGAGTAACTATCGGACACTGACTTTGAATCAGATACTCGCTCGGAAGTTTCCTCGAGGGGAGCAATGCCTTTACAAACCTAACCGTTAGGGGACACTGCCCCCGCTGCTACGGGCCTGCCTCCTAGTGCCCTAGCGTTGTTCATTTGTAGGCATAGTTTTTATTCAAGAGGTAGGGTTATGCTTCAATCTATACGTAGTCGACTGTTACGGCCAGAAGAGGAAAACTTAGTCGATCATCAGTGAGCAGCACTTCGTAACAGAGTGAAGCAACATCAGTCTGAACTGCAACCCAAATTCCTTGCAGAAGCATGAAAATAGTGTTGGGTAACGGATACGTATTGCTAACCGTTCTTCGCCGGACACTGTTCACAGTTATCGCCGAGAGTGAAGGTAGAAAGCTTTGATGAAGAATTTAAAGGATAGTCGAGGGTTTTAACATGTTGAGAATAGCACCTGATGTTAACGTGATATCGCTAAATCGTGTCGTTGAAGAACGTTGTAAGTCAGTGGTGGCGTCGGCCTAAAAAAAGTGTGGAAGATTTTCGATTTCTTTACGCACAGTAGGGCGTGGTTGTAGGCGTGGTGATTTAGTTGAATGTCGTTGGTTTTCTTACAATTTGCAAACGATCCTTAATTTGAAAGGTCACAGTGTCAATAGTGAAGAAGGTGACTAAATGCAAGAGCCCTCTTGAGTCAGGATGCTTCAATTTTCACATCAGATTTGGGTGAATTAAAAATTTAATCTTTAAGACAAGTGGGGAACTTGTCCCCCCTGCCCCCCCCCCGCGGCGCCGCTGGTGTTGTGGGCTTGAAGTCGTATTGATGGCAGTTAGTGCACTTAGTCTTCAACGATTCATTTAGATATGAGGAAGTGCAAGCCCTGGATTTTTAAGCCTTTGCTACCCTCTACCATTCCCCATATCATGCTATGCCTTCCTAAGAGTTATAATCCTCTGATCAGCTTCACTAGAATTACACTTACGCGAAAAGGCAGTTCCCAGTGAGCAGCGAAATTGCAACTTGCAATCGAGATGTTAATGACCTCATGTGCTAGGAAGTATCAGTCAACTAGGCTTTATGATACGTTTATCAATGGAAAGTGCAGCAGTTTTTCGAACATTGAACTGTCTGTAATATGGTGCTACCTAGTCGTGTTACTGTTCAAATATGGTGCCTGTTAAACTGTTCGATTACGTCGCTTGTTCTTTGAATATAGCACCTTTATATTTATGTGCTTTGAGTACAGAACGCAATTGCATTGGTAATGTGACACAGTGACGCCCACCAGTTTAAGTTTGATGGATCATCACTGAGTCCAGAAAAGCCATGTGCTAGCCTAATTGCTGTAATCAGCAGTAATGTATTTTAAGAATTTTGTGCTTTTTAAGCCCTTTCGATTGCTACAATTTCTAGCGTTGCACTTATCGATTTGCCTAACTGTGGGATGGCGCGCAAATGTGTAATGATTTCGTTCTCCAACAAGGTTTTTTTCAAATATCCTCCCCTCGTCGTCGTCGTCGTCGTCGTCGTTGTCCTTCTCCTCTTCCTCGTCATCCTCCTCCTCCTCGTCGTCCTTCTTCTCCTCGTCCTCGTCCTTCTCCTCGTCCTCGTCCTTCTCCTCGTCCTCGTCCTCGTCCTCGTCCTTCTCCTCGTCCTCGTCCTCGTCCTTCTCCTCGTCCTCGTCCTCGTCCTTCTCCTC
>JAAAKL020018504.1:0-10217 GCA_010016065.2 Carybdea cf. marsupialis auct. non (Linnaeus, 1758)
GTATACCTTAATATTGTATCTCTCTGTTTTGATAATATATGTATATGAATTCCAAGTTACATTACATCAAATTAACATCAATCAAAGGTAGGAATAAATGTACTTAAAAATCATCATGCAATTCACAGTATTCTATAATATTACTAGGAATATATTCTTGGATCCTCTTGGGTCTCAGAAAATATGGAAATTCAGTTTTGGGAGTGAGGAATATGAGCCGTACAGATGTTAGCAAAGTCGAAATTGGAAGACAAACATACCATTTGTGCTTATTGCATTTCAAGAGCATCTCAAGATTCCTCTTTCAGTAACGTGGAGTGGGATGACCCCTCGTCGCCCTTTGGTAAATCACTGAATTAGGAGGAGCATATTTTTCAAGGTTTTAAAAAGAACATAGGCCTACTACCTCGTTTTTAAATCACTGCCACAGCAGGATACAAATATCTGTATTACTAAACTTTCTTACCCAGAACCAACCAAGACTCTAGAGTGCACTATACTAAAATGGTTTGGCTAAGCAGGAGTTTGATTTTTCTCATTTACTAAGTTGGGGGAGAAGTCTTTGAGCTGAAATGTTTGCAGATAATATATCAAGAGGCTAAAATGTCATTTATTTACATAACAGATGAAGGTTATATTTATCTAACTATGTCTAATGATTATTTAAGTATGCTTTTAACATATCCCTATGCCTCTTCCCCTTCGCCTCGTTTCCTTTGTGATTGCATGCTATACATGTCGGGTGAAATAAATAACATTTGGGAGATCCTGTTGACAGATGTCCATCTCACGACGTAAGGCACCGAATCGAGCTTTTAGTCCATCAAAGGCACTCTCAATTGTTATCCTGGCTGATGACAGACGATGGCTGAAAAATTTCTTCTCCAAGTTACACCCACCTATCGTGTATTCTTTCATGAGATAAGGATATAGGGGATACGCAGAGTCACCGAGGAGGCGCACCGGTACCGGATCTTCCCCATCTACTAAACATTTTGGGCAAGGGGTTATGTTACCATCCTTCATCATGATGTTTATTGCTGAGTTTGTAAATATTCGTGCATCATGTGCACTACCTGTCACTTTAAGAACAACATCAAAAAACAGTAGGCCCTATCCAAAATCACAAGCTGCTTGCACATTGAACGATTTTTTTCTATTAAGAAAATCGGTAGAGTTCAGTGGCGGTTGTTTGATAAAAACATGTGTGCCATCAGCTGCACCTATACACTGTGGAAAGTCGTGGTATTTGAAAAAAAATTGACGTGAGGTATTCAACATCCTCTGTCGTTGTTGGAGGCCTTATGTATTTAGGTCCCATCTCCATAGTTATTACGAGGCACACTCTCCTTATTGCTAATGAAACGGTATCTCGTGAGACTCCAAAGGCATTGCCAACCTTTCGACATCTTCCTTCGTCGGCAAAGTAATTTTAAAGTAATGGCAACTTGTTTCTCAACCGCTAAAGGCCTCCGCATGTTTGTTTGTTGGCGTGTTAAGGAGAGTCTTAGTTCATCACAAAGATAGAGAAAATTTTGGCGAGACATTCCGAATTTTTTTCCCCCAATTCTTCTGGGACAACAGAATTCCTTTCAAAGCTTTGCCACCATGAACTGGTTCTACCAGGTGGTGTCCAAAACTTCCTTGGTTTTCTGCCAGATTTACGAGTCTGGGACAAGTCCCTGGCATTATTTCCGTCTTTCAACGATGTTGCTACAATTCATGAAAGCAACCTGCGCTGACGAACAGTGTGTTGAAAGGCAAGCATATTGACAAGTCCAAACTAAGAGCTCAAGTACGATAACATGGCTGAAACAATACTTGTGACAAGCGACCTTCGGTTATTTGAATGCATCTCAATTTTGATGAAAAGAGCGAAAAAAACAAGAGCGAGATTACAGTGTAGCTGAGTAATTACAACATGAGTAGGTCTACTATTCCCGCCAAATTTTTAAAATTATTCCCAACGCATGCGTTTTCAAGCGGATCCAAATAGATCCTATCTCTTCTAAACGAATGTCAAGTTTTGATCCGTACCAGTGTAAACGCTTGCAAAAACGAGAATGGTTCCAAATGGATCCGATCTCGTATAAACAGGGTCTAAGAATTATGGGACAGGAACTTTAAGATAGGGATACTCATTTGTTGTTGGAAAGATTATGTGCCCCAACTCCATTCTGTTTCATTTGAAGCCGAATTTCAGATCGCACAATGTTTCAATTTGACCAAGCCCCTCAAAACGGTAACAAAGTGAAACATTCTGAATCAAGAACAGGATTTAGTACACTTAGTATTGGCAAGAACGTAGGCATTTAGATAATGAAAGGAAAATCTTGCCCGCTAACATGAAAATAGGAATGGAAATAATGGCCCTATGCCTACATTTTTAAACTGCGTTTGTTCTGTATTGGAACTATTCATGGCGGAAAGGAACGGAGATAAGAATACCAGTTGCTATCTCCTGTATTGTACTTGTCGAGACATGATGCTAACGACTCAAGAAGCATATAATTCAAATACGAAAGGCAATATTCTTACAATTGCAAGGAAGGTTGCAAAGCAAGCAGAATAGAGCTGATTACCCAAATTGAACTGCGAGCACTGATGTCCTTGTACCATAATATCTTATACTCAAGGCTACGTCTTGACCTCATAACGTGTCTGAAAATGCACATTACCAGGCGCTGATCGTGACACAAAGATTCTGATTACTAACGTATTTGTAACTTGAAGATATTTATTATAAGTGGAAAAGAAGCATGAAGAGAACTGATTTGTAGTGACTTTACTACTAATTAGGAAATGATGAGCATCAATCAAAACAGAAAGAAAAACTTAACAGGACTATACTTACAGCAGAAATTTCCGGATTAAAAGTTGTTCGTGGAGCAAAGTATCGGAAAATTACTTAGGACTTCCTATTTAAAGGACACCGTGATACAAACAAAAGTTAGTTCAAGTGTTTTAAGTCGATAATCGAGAGACCTAACTAAGCAAGGAGGCATTTCATACTCTGATTTCTGTTTTAGTGATCAAACCAAAAGGAGAAAAAATGCATTAAGGTTATCGATTAGCTTAACAATTATAGACAAGTAAGGGAAGGATGTGCAGTTACTAAAAGTAGTGATGTCATTACTAAATAAACCCAATTCATCACAGAATATCTGCTTACCTTCTAAGTTCCATGTAAAACAGACATAGGAGCAAGTGCAAACGATAGTAGCACAGACAATGCGTATTCTCAAGCAATTTATTGAAAAGAAATGAAAAGAAATATTCTGAGACCAAATACCATAGTTTCTTATCTTAAAAGTGTTTATAAGTTAATGGGAAAAGGATCTATGAATTTGTAAGTAAATTAAGTGTCAAGTTACTCCTAATGCAAAAGAACTCAATTGACATTATTTCGTTTAATGAATCTAGCAATCAAGAAAAGTTGCCGTTTTAATTTTTTATTGCCACAAAGGGTGCAACGGAAGTACTGGAACGTAATTATAAACTAAAAATAAAAGAGTAAAACAATATATAAGCTTAAGGCAAATGTACAAATTTTGGCTTATGGAGGCTACCGACCCAAAGTAGATTGCGAATTTAACGATTACTTCTAGGCAAGGTAATATAAAATAGTCATGAATATCTGGTTTAATTTCCAATCCGACAAAATACTATAAACGTGATCTTTCCGCAAAAAATACTTAACTTTGTCCGGAAAAATATTCTATAAAATATTTACACATTTTCCGTTAGCTGAGCTTGTACCGAAATCGATACAAAACGTTACTTTGATATTAACTCCCGATGTACTCAAATCTAGTACCAAGTTTAGATGGTTGATGGAAAATGTTGGATGAGAAAAGCAAGGAACAAGAAGATTAAGAGGATAAAGGTGCTGAAATGCCAAATGTTCTTTGTTTATAAAACCTGAAGAAAATATAATCATGTGCAAAACATGAATAATATTATTCCATTCCTGCTAACAGGATCATTAATTCAGAGTGATAAATCAGTTCCCTCATTTTTTAGTCATAAGAACTAAGGTATCAAAATTATCGCTAGTATCTTACCTGGAGAGTAGGCAGCTAGTAATCAAATATCATATCAAGTATATTGTGCATATAATTTGTTAAGTTTTTAAAATGAATACTGTCGCGAAGATGAAAATGCTGTCAGGACATAATATGACTTTTAAGTGCTGCTCCTAAAATCAGTAGCGGTACTGTAGCTTAAGCATTGCATATGTTAATCTTCTAGGCTAATTGACCTACAGAGCAATCCGGCTACCCCATTGACCTTCAATCGTCGTTTGTGTAGGAATATATCTCATATATTGCTAAAACTTTATTGGCTGTCGATCCACTACAGAATCGAGTATAAAATGTTACTGTTATAGGCAATATGCAGTCTCGCACCATCATATCAGTGCAGTCTTGCCCATCAAAGGACAAAGTAAAGCAAGTATTTTCCATTTTACCATATTCTCGATTAAAGTTTAAAATTCGTTAAAATAAAATAATTTTTAACTGTTTTTCTCATTTTTAAGGGTATTCTTCATTGTTATTGGCTCCAAATTTTCGCTGTAGCAACTTTCTGATAATGAACAACAGAGTAATGACACATATTTTTAATTTACACCCAGACATGTTTGAAGATACACTTTTCGTTTTTATCTTAACTCCTCTTAAGTCGCCTTTATACGAAGAAAAATAAAATCTAGTTTATTTTCAGGAAATATATACACTTTCTGCAGGGAAGGAAGTATTCTTAGTAACTACAAATACTACCGTAAAAGTGTGGATCTCATAACTTCAAATCTTTCTTCTCTTTGCTCCTTCTCCTCCTAGAACTCAGCATCATGTTCTGAGTAATGGTTTATTTCCAGCTGAAGGGGGGCGATGTATTTGGAGAAACGATAATGTCTTGATGGCTGTGGTCAGTCATCTCACGCATACATTACTTTAATGAAAGACAGTCGTCATACAGGTTACAGTTTGGTTCAAAACAATCTTAAAATCACTTAAAGTATTACACACAAGATAGATATAGAAACAGACACACAAGGAATTCCACAAAGAAAGATTTAAATACCTGCGAAAAAGCACCTTTGTCCCAAAAATGGGATTTCATATTTAGGACCCTAAATCTGAAAGGACTTATCTAGAAATTTAAAACAGGATCTGAAATAGGTTTAAACATAAACTGGGAAATGTTTTAGGAAGCAGCAACAAAAAGAAGATAATTTTTTTTAGTAATTTTAAATTTGGATCTCTCTTAAATACATAAATTATTAGACACGTTGATTTTACTTTTAATGATGTTTATACTTTTCATTTCATTTTGGTACTAAGTTTGGCTAACATCTTTATGAGCGAGCCATAATTGAAACAAGGTGTTCTGAATCCTCCCAATGCCATCCCTGTAATCTGCAATTATAAGAATGTTTTTATCAGTTTATTCTTAGTACATATAAGTTTCGTGTCTTATCTGCTTAGTATGCTTATGAACGATTTTGATATGAAAAATGTGATGGTTTTGCAAACAAATATATATGATATCGAAATTGAAGAAGAAAACAATTAAAGAAAAGCCTCTGGAAATTCGCTACTCAAAGTTTCATGCTTGTTGCAATCTTCAGGCGATTAGTTGGTTACAAAAACATATTGACAATTATATGCGACACTCCTGCTAACCGACATAGTTTACAACGAATTTATTCCCATGATGGCAACTTAGATGCAATTTCGGAACGCTTGTTGAGAGCTGTCTTGTCGGCTTTTAACAAAGCTAAGTTTTCCTCAAGACATAAGTTGCATCTACCTCTGCCGCCGCTGTAATGTTGTTCCTTCTTTTGTATTGTCCAGCGTATGTTGACGTCTGTAGAGCGTGCTTTCAAGTTCCAGATGTATTTCGATAGTTTGGTTTCCGTCTTCCATCCGTTCGTTGTTGAATGGCTTAAGGTGGTTGCATATAATTGTCAATACGTTTTTGTAACCAACTAATCGCCTGAAGATTGCAACAAGCATGAAACTTTGAGTAGTGAACTTCCAGAAGCTTTTCTTTAATTGTTCTCTTCTTCTATATTGCTCTACATCCATCTGTCGAGCACCCTTGACAGTAAAAGTGTTAATCTTTAATTGCGCGATGTCGAAATAGTATTTTTCTATCAATCCTAACCAAATTTTTCTTTTTAAACAAAATAGATATTTACTCCCTTACGTACCCAGATGGTGGCCAATTGCTTACTAGACTTTTGGCAAGGGAATGTCATAAAGACGCTACACTATATTGACAAGTAAGTCGAAGCTATGCTAAACACTTGTCGGCTAGCACATATATACATGCTACTGTCTCGATTGTTGCATTGTTTATAAATGTGTGCGGTATCATTTTACCCTAACCATTACACTAACGACAGCTGTAACATGCATTCAACCACATCCTGTATCTAGAACACAGTACACCACTTGCAATTCCTACTCAGGGTTTCATTTTGAAGTTTATTTCATAGAAAATTTCAGGGTATTGCTATTACCAGTGGCAACATTCGCTGTGGTAAGAAATAAACACTATTTAATGAGTACTAATTAACAACGATTTCCATAGTAAAGCCTTTTGAAGAGTTTTTGAAGACGAAGAGTTCAATTTATGTAGAACCTCTCATTTATTCTGAGTAGCATAATTATTCAATCGAAATTAATTCCTCTTTTCCTGCATGGTTGTTATTGATGTGCACATAAGATGAACCACTTAGATAAACATGAATGGCAAATATTAGATTTTGAGCGGGAAGTATGCCAGTTCGGTTTTTATAAAAAATTTGCCCTAAAATCCAAGCATTAAGAAATCCAAACAATCAGTCAGAAAGAAAGTCTTATAGCAGCTATGTTTTCTGCAAGAGCAGCAATCAAAACAATCTCTTGTTTGTTGGCAATAGACCTGTACAATTCCATGATTGTTTAACATTTCTATTACCCTGTACCCTGTTTGTGATAATCAAATGCTGGTGCTGGAATGACATTGAATAATAAAGCTTCCCTATATATAATTCCATCCATGGCGAGATATGTATTATTGACAATCTGTTAAGAATGTCTTATAAATCTATATTTCACGATGAAAGCTAAGAAGTGTCATTAGTGTACTTAATACACATAAAGGAAACAACTGGCAATCCTTTGGGTTTTTTGTTGTCTGAGGGCATATTTTATTGAATGTCCTTCTACAAATCTGAAGAACTTTGAAATTCATCTGAGAATGTTCTTATTTTTCCTTATCTTTGCAATTATGAAGCTCTCCAATGGTATACACAATGTTATAAGAACTGACTGTGAAAGAGCTGGATCTTTCATATTAGTCGGTAAGGATAAGAAACAAAGTGGAATTCTGCTTAAATCTGTTGATGTCATAAGTGACACAGAGTGTACTCATCAGTGCATAGATACAGGTCGTTGTGATGCAGTTAACATCGAAGATAGCAGTGCTGCTAAATATCGCTGTGAGCTTCTTGAAAGACCTGCTGCTGGTACCATGGTGTCAGATCATCGCTTCTGGAATACATACATGAGTACAATTGATAGTCGCCAAATGAGACAGGTAAGCTTTTCTTCTGCACTAGTCAAATGATTTCGAAATTTTGTTGGAAGACGTGTTTTTTTACTAAACGTTTTTGCCAGACACTGGCTGAAGGAGTCTCGTGTAAGGATGGTAGAGGGATTTTTATATATATGTATATATATATAAAAATTATACAATTATATACCTATACAATTTCCTATAAGGTTGTCTTTCAAGCTTTGCAGGTCAAAGCAAGCGTTATCCTCTGAAAGCATAGTGTACGTCCCACTTTTTACCCGATAGAGAACGCTGCTAACTTGAAATAAAATGAAGTATAAATCATTTAGTCAGAGGGAGAAGAAAATTTCATAAACTTTATAAATGTAAAACTAGTTAAAGCGAAATGGAAAAGAGGAAAACATGCAAAATTGTTTCGTTGAAGGCTGAGTTCGACATGAAAAATCTAGATCTAAGAGGGTTTCTGTACTAAATTACCTTTACTTTGAAAAAGCCAAGCTTTTTTACTTGTGCATAAATACCCGTTGTCCTCATATTACATCAGATGGTATCACTTTCACATGAGGGCTGGGGGTTTTTTTGCGTTTTTTATGTTAATTTTTTACTATGTGACTTTCCAGATAATTGTATACATTAGAGTTTTGGTGGCCATCCTCTAGTCATAGTCAAAACCTAAAGGTTGTACTTTATAACGCATAGCTGTTATCATGTTCTTTGTTGTTCTATGACAAAAACTGACACTTGGCAGATTAATTTGGATGAGGGAAGGGGGGGGGGGCGTAATAGTTAACGTGTATGAAAGGGTGTGGCCATTGCATTTTGAACTTGTCGTAAATCATGAATAACTGGTTTTACACTCTTACTGAACTTTTGTCTTTACAAGCAACGAAACTCGCGAGTCTTACAAAGGAGTTTTTGACTCTTTATGCAAATTTATAGGAGAACAGCCCTTCCCAATCGTCACACTTTCAAGTGAGTTCAATCTTTTATTTCCAGAGTAAAAGTGCCATCTATGTAATATAATTGTGGTAGTTACATCCTGTGCAATGGACATATGTAAAATATTACTGTTTTTCTGTGCATCCTAAAATTTTCTAAGCCTCGAATTATCCTCACTGAGCAATTCCTAAGCATGCTATTACATGGGACCAGAAGGGATATGATTGGATAACAGGAGCTAAAAAATTCGTCTCTGTATCACAAAAAAGGGTACTTTCGCAACTGAATGGTGAAATTGATAGCTGGAAGTGTTTGAAAACAATCTCTATTTACATAGCAGGGACGCGCTGTCAGTAAATGCAACGCATGCACTGCATGCCTTAAAAAATTCATGAAGTAACCTGTCACTTTCATATGTCCTTACCCTTAATTTTTTCAGTTTCTTTGTACAGCATCGTAAATTCAGCTTAAATTAAGAACTATTGTATCATCCCCGTGAAAATGCTTCCCCAATCTCAACACTGTTCGTCAGCTGGGCGTCGCGGGTTCGCAAAAGTTCCCTAAACCTCCTCAAAATAACCAAAAAGCTATGAATCACAACGCCAACAGTCAAGTGTGGGGGAAGTTGTGCAACAAAGGCATGCAAAAAAGCCAGTTGCTTTCAGTTTTTATAAAAACAGTCCCTCGATGTTCAGTGATTGGTTCGTCTAACAATACAACTGGATAAAAGTGCCTACGTAATTCGACGTGAATGAAAGGCCAACGCATGCAACAAGATTTCTGCCTTTCTATTCTTCAGTTTCGTCGGAAAATGAACTACTGTGCGCAAGAATTGTTAACTCAGCTCTTTCGTTCGCGGGATTTTCATTCAAAATTAATAATAATCAAAAATGGTAGAACTCTAGAGAGGCATATGATTAATAAAAGTTGTATAAAGGCAGGCAATGAAGTTCATTGTCATTTTAACGAATTTATTTACAAATCTTTAAAGTGGGTATGTGGATGTCCGAAGGTGAATAAATTCTACTGTTAGCCTTGCTTGTTGTTTTCCAAGGAGGGAGGTATTTGGACAACCATAGGATATTCTGATTTTAATAATTTGAATACAGTAAGCAAGAGGCATGAATTGAGTCGACAACATTTATCTGCCTCAATCGATTTACATGCATTTGGTAAGGTTCGTGTGGATACTCAACTGAGCGAACAGAGGGACCTTAAAATTTCAAAACACAACGATAATGTGCGAAACAATAGGGTTATTCTAGAGCGTTTAATTCGTGTCGTGTGTCGCCTTGGGGAGCAGGAGCAAGCATTTCGTGGTAACAACGAGTCCGAGGGGTCTCTAAATAGAGGAAATTACTTTGAGACATTGCAACTTGTCAGTTAATTTGATCCCGTACTAAGAGACCATTTGAACTTGGCAAGTACATTTAAAAGAAAGTCAAACAAGATCCATGACGATCTGATAGAAGCCATAAGCAATGTGCAACTAGCCGAGATTAAGCGAGAGAGCGTGAGTTCTCCATTTACAGCGATCTTGCTGAACGAAACATCGGATATAAGCTCCAAGTCACAACTGTCAACGGTAATATGATACGTTGGTCCCGGTAGTTCTGTTCAGGAAATCTTTGTAGGTTATACTGACCTAAGCAACGATAGGGCAGCTTCGGCCATAACTTGTCATGTAAAATGGGTCTACGAAGAGTCCA
>JAAAKL020018505.1:0-10216 GCA_010016065.2 Carybdea cf. marsupialis auct. non (Linnaeus, 1758)
ATGAGTTGTAACAAAAAGTAGTACAATATAAGAATAATAAATAATAAAAGAAAGTACATGGTATTTTATTTCTTCCTTCATGATCTATTATTGATTGGTCATTCCATATATCACTAGTTTCATACACGGTAATGTACAATCAGTCTGATCACGAATCTATTCAGCATGCTTTTTTGGGTTTACAAAATCTTGCAAATACTAACCACTTTTAATGCATAGCCTGAGGATAGCATTATGTTACCCCAAATATGATGCAAAGTTTCTTTTGTTTTGTTTATTTTTACTTTTTCTCTCTGATGCTGAAGATATCAGCTGTTTTAAGTGTGGTAATGCCCTGCAAGTGACACTGGTTTTGACCACTTATAATACTATACTTGATGTCAAGGAATGATTTTCTTTACTCATATTTGAGGTTTTCATTTATAGGATGAAGAGCATGGCTCAATGTCTGGAGCAAAGGAGAAAAGAGCAAAGGACTTCCTTTACAAGAGATGGCAATCCAAGACACTAGGAGAGGACATTCTTGGGCTCGGACACAAATTGTCAAATGGAAAAGATGCACCTAGCTTTTTAGATCACCTTAATGTCACAAGGACGGAACATAAATAGTGCCATATCAGCTTGTAGCGTTTGATGTTGGGTTCTAGGAGTATGGAGTAAGTCAGTAAAGTATGTAGGAGAGTGCACTCAAATTTCATCATCTGGATATATCCCTGTTGTTGTCGTCATGTTTGAGCAGGCGTAATTCGTTTCAATCCTAAATTATAAGTTGTAATAGGTGTTTTTCGTCAGTAGATGCCATTAACGCGTTGTGAAATTGGTTTTGTCACGTGTGTTGTAATATGGTGTGCCCTAACCATCTTCTGGAGAAGCGTAGTATAACAACAAATCAACAATGATTCCCGACATG
Source organism: Carybdea cf. marsupialis auct. non (Linnaeus, 1758) (assembly GCA_010016065.2). NCBI lineage: Eukaryota > Metazoa > Cnidaria > Cubozoa > Carybdeida > Carybdeidae > Carybdea > Carybdea cf. marsupialis auct. non (Linnaeus, 1758). The sequence goes on from JAAAKL020018505.1 coordinate 911, forward strand.
CAATAAGTTTTTAAAATTCTAGACTCCATCTTTTTTGCCTTGCAACTTCTCAGTGCCTTATGCTTACTTATATATTTTATTTTTATATAGCAAGTTATAGAAAATGACGAACTGTACTTTGGCCATTTTAGGGATGGCCAACCGCCCATGACCCAAAACTTCAAGCCCGCATGGGGTTCGATGCATGAATATCAAGAACAACGGTATATCTACTACTTTTTACCCAGTCAGCGGGAAATTGGGAACCACACTCAATGGAGGGAATACGGAGGAATACGGCACAATTTCATCTCAACAGCATAACGTTGCATAGTATCATGATGTTCTCGGAACTCTCTTTCTCTCAGAACCCGGAATTTTCCGTAAACACCACTGTAAACAAACAGAATTGGTACATGTTTTAGTCATATTTAAATTGTCATTTATATCTTTGATACTGCAACATCATTGTCGTTAGAATTTAAAGAGTCAGTCGTCGATTCCTGACACCAGGGAATGAAACGAAATCTAATTAGTGAAGTCTAGTGCATCATCTTATACAGTGTAGGGATTTACTTTGCAAAACAGCTCATTTTCGACCATTTTTACCCCTCGTCCCCGCATCTTCGCTCATGTTTGTTTTACCCAGACCCTCTGCCCTTGCGAATGTTCGCTTTCACCTCGATCCCCAACCCCCACTGAAGAAGCGAAAAGAGCACCTACTGCAAAGAAGAAGGAAAGAACTTCGTGCGAATGAGGAAATTCAACGAACAACGTTTAAGGCTTAAATATAGAATAGATCTAATGTGGCGATAATAGGGGAAACTAAATCCCAGACGCATTTTTGCATATCTAAAATCATTCGAGGCAAACTTCGACAATTATTGTAAAATTGCAAGAGTGACATTGAACTTTCTACCACCGCAACAGATATATATTTCCGAGATCCTGCAAGATTTCGAAAATGTTTTTGAAAATACGTAAGTTTCCATTATTGTCCTCCAAATTTCCATTAACCTTTTCACAGTCGTTGCTATTGTCATCAGGAAAAGCCTGTGGTTCCTTGTGTCCTTCATCCTCTTCCTCGTCTTTATCCTCTCCGGTTACCTCAACTTCAAATACACTGCCTTCTTCCCCCTCAGATGGTGTTGCCGGTTTGCGCCGTCTTCTTACCAGACATGTACAATACGATTTATACACTCGACATTTGCCCAATGCAAACTCTCCTTGCATAGATGGATGATATAGATCAAATAGTACCACTTCATACTTTGAGGCCTCATTAGGTTGTTTCTTCAAAAAAGCAGTTTGTACAGAGGTGCAAATTCGTACCCATTCGGACGTTCCACGTATTCCTCTGACTGCAATAGAGAGGTTCCATCAACCCCAGGCATACAGACCGCATCGAACGGTTAAAAATGCTTAACGAATGGTTCGTGGCATTCTAGATATGGATACTTAAGTCAGTAACTCGACTGCTGTACATGTAGCAATGGTTAATGTTCTGGCAAACAGCACCCCCGCCGGGGGAGGGGAGAAATAAGGATTTTTTCAAAAAGAAGAAGAAGAAATAATAGCCTTTTTTACAGTCTCGTATTTCTTCCCCTGATCTTTCCGTATTTCTTCACCATTTTTTAAGTTAGAAAACGGTTATTTCAGAGCCCTAAACTAAATTTTTCTCAACCAGTTTTCTAGTCTGAGCCTTTTGGCCTTCTTTTGCAAATTGGTTGCAAACTTTTCCCTCCCTATCGCTTTACATGTAAAGTAGACAAACAATGTGCAGTGTCACTGCAGCAAATACAGGTTATCATGGCTAGTGTGCGACAAATAAAGTGTTGTTTACTGCTCAGGAAGGATGTCAAGACAATTAGGGTAGTGTTAAAGCATATGTAATACATGTGGGCTTTTTCTTAGTAAGGGAGGTTATTTATTGACGAAGTCTCCTTTTCAAGAATGCCTAAAACTTTGTGGAAAACGGATGAAAATGGGAAAGGTGTACATAGAGAGAAGGTTGTCATTTAACGGAGGGAAGTCTAGCTGATACATTTGCCCTTTTATCAGTTGTGAGATACATTTCTCCTCACTATCTTCAGTCGTTTATGTTTAACTTAGAGCAAAGACCTTCCTGCGAGGCACTTTTGCGCTCTAGACTGCACATACTTCTTGTTGGAAGAATTAGTGTATTTGGCGTTGTTTCTCTAGTTAAGTTGATTGGATCCCTATGATCACATCATTAGATGTCTACTTAGTCACCTCGTGGTTGACCTTTCATTGTTGTCTCTTCAACGAAAAATAGATTGTCTTGTGCAACCACCATGACATGAACGTGTAGTCTATGTTTCTCTTCAGTATTCACTGCGCTAAACATATTTTCTTCACTTCCGGCTATGTACGCTATGTTTTACGACAGCATTCGAGTAAGATACATACACCTTAGCCACATGTGGTCTTAACCTACCGACCTGTAATTATCACATAAACCTTAAACATCTGATAAAGATCCCATAACTTCTTTTACTCTGCCGATTGTGGTCAGAAAGCAAGTTGCAAAAATGTATTTAACTAAAAATTCTCTGGAGACACTCGTACCACCATCCGTCCTAGAATGTTACTGTTATTGTTCCGAGGCCCTCTCAAAGCAAAATTCTCTAATTTACAGTCCCTCCATCACCGAATCTACGTGTTGTTCCTTATTAAGGTTAGTGTTTCTCAGCGCAACGTTCAACGATAATTTTCGTGAATGTTAGCAAGAAAACGAATCTCATATCGCAAAACCAAATGTACGACTACGCCCGTACAAAATGAACTTTTGCATCTGTACAAATGAGAAGTAGAACTCTCGTTCTCGTTTCTCATGGTACGTAATTTCTAATGCGATGTAATTTACGCGCTCTTTAGGTGTCACAACGTTACTAAAATAGTTTTACTAACCATTACCTGTGATGTTTGACGTAGATGCGAAATATTACTTATCATATTATGATATTGTTGACACAAAGCCATTTTAGGAAGATATTCTCCTTGCTGATTGCTATATGAAAAAACTCCTTTCGATCTGGGGAACTATCAAAACTCAAGACTCTACACTTATGACTTTGTTCGATTAATATGAACCCATAACAAATGCATGTAACAATTTGATCCAACGTCCGCTGGTTATTGTCAGTTCTCAAACAGCGAAAACAAGGCGAAGGCGACCAGAAAACAACACTATCTTCTAAAGACGCTCCCAAATTTCGGAAGCTTGGAAATGCTGGTGGAGGCAGATGTCCAGAGCTTAATACTGTCAACAAGTAATTCATTCTGTCTTCTGGATTTCATTCCTACGCAAGTCATGGCTTGCAAATTGACTACCTTTCTATACTTCGGTGATTAACTACCAATCACAGCATGAGAATGTCCCTTTACAACGGAAGCACTTAACGTATCAATACGTCAAACAAGAGACTGAAAGACAGACTTGAAATCCATTAAAACAAGACCTAAACATATGAAAAAAAGCTTCCAGTATCATGCTGTGAAGGGCTGGAATGATATTCCGGTGTCTACTAGAGAAGCGCCGTATATCAACATTAGTACCTTTTAATCCATTGCCACGATCCTATTCACCCAGACGTTATGGCGATGAACGTACTTTATCGCTTCGAAAAGAATGCGACCATCGATGCCATGGTGTTAATAAGCGACGTTCGTAGTAACAAGGGTTATATGGTAAACTTCTACCACACCAGCTGAGTGATAATCCGAATAAATTGATTTTTAAATAACTACCTTACTTACTGAAATATATAATAACCAACAATTCAAAAGTCAAATGAAAGACAGATCCGAAATTACTTACCTCCTCATCACTCTCCCAGCTGTCCCATTCTGAAAGCACCTCAGTATTGTCCACGGATTTAGATCTAGACCAAAGTAATTTTGGAGACGAAGAAGTGATTTCATCATCTACATCTACCACGCCAAGAGCCTGGGACTCTGGAAGACCATCATCCTCGTCTAGAGGTAAATTTAGATCAATTCACCATTAACACAAGCTTGCTGCACGTCATTGGAACTAACCAATATCACCCATCGCACTGACAAAAATTGCTGTTCTCAGAATGAAATAGGCCATTATATGCCATATAATATGATATTACAACATGATGAATGCAACGATAAAGTTTTTTGAACCTCTTAATCAAGAGTTGTAATACTGAAATAGTACACTTAAACTCAACGATCTTAGCCTTTCGCGACGGGGAATGTACGACATCGACATGGCCTTAAAATTCGATACATTTAGAGCAGGAATAATAGCAGAACGTGACAGTAGAAGTGTAATTCTGAACTAACATTCCAGATAAGGGATGCTGAAGATACATCGAGAATGTACATGTACATCTTATAGCATCTTCTTCAGCCTTATTTCTTTGCATGGGGCTAATTGGTGGAACCTAATAAATAAAGAGATGTGTCTCCTCGGGGTGAGAGGAACCAAAATTTAAAGTCTTATTCTACAATGTACAGAATACAAAGTTCATCTCTCATCAAATCATCCTTACCACTATCCTTCTCCTCAAAATCATCGACAAGCTGGTCCCCAATGGGGCTCTGTCTGATCTCATTTGAAAGCATCTGTAACAAAGCAGGTTGATTTTCCATCTCTACGCCTCTATCGTCGTTATTGCACGCATTCTCAACTTCTGATTCCTGGGCACAATTAGACGGTAGGACATAAAAGAAGATAATGACAAATAAACACAATTTCATGTGCTACGGATAATTTTAGCAAATTAAACAACAGAGTATGTCAGTAAGATCAATCTCAGACACCGAAAATTCCCTCACATCGGGGAGACATAAAGTGGGGAGATGTCCATCAATATGAAATGCAGGCTATGTAAACAGAATCACATGAAAAAAACTTTTGACTAAATCTTCCTATCTACTACCTTCCACTAGAAGTAAAAAAGACCAAGAGTAAACAAAGAACTTCGCTTTTTTCTTGAAGAAAAGAGAGCATACGGATAGTTTTTCCGATTTCGAAATAAAATACAAGTTGGTTAAGTCAAGTAGCTATGGATAGTCTAATGTCTACTACCACACCACATTGATCACTGGGCGAAAAACATATGGTCAGCGCCGCAGTTATGACACGAAAAATTTTTCTAATAAAAAGGAACAAAGACTTACAGTTTTCGCTATTTGTACAGCCACTGCCTTGAAAATCATTAACAGATCAATGGAACCTTCTGAAATCTCATATAATTCCAAGAGGACCTCCGATACATGCTTCAGTGTATACATATCAAAGTCCTGAGAGAATGAAAATAAAAGGAGCACATTTGTGGTATGCAACCCGAATAATTAAAACTTTACATGCGTAAACGTACATGTTTCAAGATATATGCAGTAAACAGTTAGATGTCATGCAAATGAGTACGTGCTCTTCACAGGATCAAATGAAAATTCACGCCCTTAACGGAATGAAATTAGACACTGATAACACCACAATGAGGACAAGACCGCAGGTCTTGACAATTCCTCCCCTATAAAGGAACGTATTGGTGGATCTATGAGAATCAATGACCAACCATCCTTGGTGGAAAAGCCGGGCATAAAATTCCTTTTGTAACCAGATTAACACGTTTCTAGGTGACAAGGCTACTTCGACAGTTTCTTCATCTGTTAAAGGATACGCTCAGGTTACTTTAACTTAGTAATAAACAACCCTAATACATGTAACTATCAGTATTCCCCTATTCTTCCCTGCAAACCTCGATTATTAATTATTATGCTTACATCGTTACTAGCACCCTTAAGAGGAGTATATTTGTTTCCATCGCTTTCTTCAAGTAAACGCTGACGTACTTTCATAAGTTTTCATTTACTTGGCAGCACTAATATCGATTAACTTTATCAAGAACTTCTTACGTAAACACGCTCATGTACAATTAACACTTGATATTTAGTAAAATGAAGGAGCGAGCAACTTCGTTATAAAATAAAGTAAATAAACATGGAGAGTGACTTAGCACTGCATCGTTGTGCGCTACATCCTCCGCTTACTACATAGTTGTATACGGAAAATAATGAGAAACAATTCACCACATTAGCAATCTTTTATCGTAACTCCTCCAAAGAGGCATTCACCATTTCCTCGACGAATAAGCAAAAATACGAACCGAAATACGAAAAAACTAAAACTAAAGTCAAAACGACGAATAAGCGCACTCCTTGATGGCACCTAACCCCCAATCAAGTTCCTTTCTTTACATTTGCTCGTTAAGAATTATTGAGATGGCGTAAATAGAGGCCACGCGCTATACGAACGAAAGGCTATATCTATATTCGCAGTCAAAATTGACATTAATACGAGCTTAGTACTCAGATAGTAAACAACCGATTATACTCAGAAGCATGCGGTCGTTTGCTAACGATTTGCGTTTGCTTGAGGAAACTAGTATACGACAAAGTGGAGCTACCTTGCTCCGTTTACCCTCTGATCCGCTATACTAAAAAACTCTGACTTTATAAGTTCAAACGGGGCCCATGTTTCATGCCATACCTTGGACGCTACATAGGGAAATATAATACTTCGAATCCTACTTGACGGTCTTATAGGCAGTGAAGCAAGCCGCAGCGAAGTTCACCAACAGTACGGTCTTTCACAGACAATAATTCACAAACATACCCAGACCCTCATACTATCTTTCTCTTCCTTATTGACCTAGCGATAGGTAAAACTACTTATATCATATATCTTTGATTACCTCCTCCATTTCCACCATCGCATGTTGACTATTTACAAAAAGTTAACAAACACTTTCATCACTTACTTGCACCAACAAACAAGTACATTTTTCAGCAGCAGCCGTAACACATGAAACTTGTTCTTTAGTTCTAGGTCAAATAGAAGCAAGGCATAAATTAAAGACGTATCTCAATATACATGCAAGTATTCAAGCACATGAAAACATTCAGTGGATATTTATTTTCTCAATAAAACATGACTGCTTACGGTGCCAATAGGATCGATCCGGAGACCTAGTAATAGAACACGCACAAATAGTGCAATAGTTAAGTTATGAGAGATAAATCAAACTGAACGGTAACACAAGGCAATACAATATGCCACTGGCATCCGACCATCATAAATAAAAGCAGAAATTGAAAAATGAAGGGGTAACCGACAGGTGCTGCCATTCGAGGTGACCCTTGCGGCACCGACCTAACAATCTTAGTTTAGGGCACTACCTCGATAGAACTACCGTCTTCCTTTTAAAGGAACGTTATAACGGCCCCCGTTTAGATTAATTGGGTAGTCCAACAATTCCCGGATCATCTAGGGAATCCTCAAAATGAGCTAGTGACAGTGACATAATTTTTATAATTTTCTTCTACACTTTGTTGGAGGAACCGTTTTTTGAGAACGTTATATCTAAAATAGGAATTTTAGATCGGTATTGCACGTTTGAACATTCTTGAACGTTTACTTAGTTAATCGTACAGATCATAACTGCACAGTTTCCACGAGAAAAGGTTAAACTTCGAAAGCTCACCTGGAACAAAGAGCAAGTTTTCAGTTTTTCACATGTTGTTCAAGTAAGGCTTATATGGTCTGTTTGTGTAAATATCATATAGAGATACACATTAAAGAGACCTAGATGATTTCTACTACTACTTTTACACCTGTTGTGACAACTAGGCAAATACCTAAAATAGTTGGCCCACGGTTATCGGCACACTATATTTTAACCGGAACTAGTACTAAAATACAGTAAAGTCGTCTGAGCCGACCTCGCACAAGTCGAATCTTCGCCGAAAACGAAGAAAGCGATCAGCTTCGATAATTTATTTTGTTTTCTTAATAATAAATATCGCGCAAGTAAAGTCTTCAAGACGAATCGTCCCCAGACGTGGCAAGGATGACTCGAAACGTCTGTACCTGAACGACCCAATTTACTCGACTACGTCACACAACCACAGGATTTCCTGGGGAACTTTGCATTGAGTGCGTATTGCGATATAGTTGTGTCCATCTGAGGTAGAGAATCCGGCGGACGAGAGAGGACAGACTCCGATACCCCAACCGGACTCATTCAAGCTTACATTAACCTTCACACACTCTCCTTTATTTTGGTTTGTGGAATGGACTTGGCAAGAAGGAACTGGCTGATGAATTGGAACATATTCTTGTCACAAAATATTAGACAGATCTCATCCAAAAGAAACTCGCATATTTTATTGGGTGAAGTATTTGAATACATATAGATGACTATGACTGAAACATCATAGTTTTGATGCATTTTCATTATCAAATCTCAGCAAGAAGTTGCTGAATAAATTTTAAAGAAAATAAATAATGATTTGATGCAATTTGATTAAAAATGAATGTAAACATAACCATGCAACCTCATTGTGCTGCTTCAATGACGTATCCGTGGCTACATACTTATATCTCTCAACAACGGCTGGAAATCAACTGAGTGCTCAGGATTGGACCCTAACTACAGACTTCTATTCAGCAGAATTTTCCCTTAAGTCGAACAAATATGTTCGGACCACTCAAGTTGGACTTGTGCGAGTTTTCTTACAATTTCCTTATTCTTGTTAAGCAAATACTTTAAGTTAGGTAAATCATCAGCAAACGGAAACTTCTCTCTGTGGGTTACAACTTGGGAATTGTCTTATGGTTTTGGATATCATTTTGCGCCTCCTGAGACATTGACTCATACATCATGTAAACCTTTTTTCCTGCGACCGTTCAGATGTCTTAGTTCCACAAAGGACTTACCCATTTGCATTGCCATTTATTACGTAAACTTCTATGTCTGAAGTCGTTGGAATGGTGTAACATTCTTTAGGCTCCAAATAGCTTTCGAGACTACTCTTAATGCACGCAGAACATCAAACAAAAGAGACAACAAGTGATACTATTTAACCTAGACTAAAGTGGATTTACAATGCCGCTGTCTTGTCGGTACTATTGTATGGCTCCGAACCTAGCCACTGAACAAAACCTCAACATCGCCTTTGAACGGCTTCAACAGTAGAGCACTTCGAAGAGTTAAAGGAATCCTATGGTGGCAGCACGTCACGAATAATGAGCTACGTGAGCGGACGCAACAAGCTCCAGTCTTAGTTTTAACCGCTCAAAGGAGGGTGCGATGGTATGGACATATCCTGCGTCTGCCTCCGAGTCATCCAACCTGCGCGGTCCTGGATTTCAGTCCGTCTGCAGCAGGATGGAGACGCCCACGGTGCGCACCTCGCACTCGATGGCTCGATGTCGTCGCCAAAGATCTACGATCCTGTGGAGTGCCTCTATCTCAAGCGGAG
>JAAAKL020018506.1:0-10216 GCA_010016065.2 Carybdea cf. marsupialis auct. non (Linnaeus, 1758)
GCCTCGTATTTTGAATGATGCAAAACATCTTGACTGAATCCTCGTCGAACGAGCATCAACTTTAAAAAGTTACTATATTTTCAGTATCCCTTTAAATAATTGTTTTTCAATGATCACAAACATCCCAAAACATTTCACTTTCGATGTGCCTGCAAAAAAACCTACAATTCCTTTTTTTAGGCCATTGTACTTGGGGGCATTCTCAAAGAACGTCTGGGGTCAAGGGGATGAGAAAAAAAGACAAACTTAGACATAGGGAAGGAGGTAACGAAAATCGAGACGTCTGCTTCAAATACTTCAGGTTAAATTATCTTCAAATTTTATCAAATTATGCTCCGCCTAGTTAATGAGGCTTCAATGCGAGTTTTTTCCATCAAAAGTTGAAGGGTTATAGTCAATCCTAATTCTTTTCTCGAAACATCATTTTGTAAGTTCTGATCTGACGTCCACAGACGGAATGTTTTTGGATGCGGGATCTAAAGGGGGATGGGTTCTAACAATACCTTTTCCTCTGAAATCGTTTGTGAATGGCCGCTAGCAATTCGTTACTGCTCACGAAAGTGATTTGCTTACTGTTACCCTTTTGTTGGTTGGCATTTTCTCAGCTCATCCAAGTAAACGGTGCAACCTCGACCAAAACAACTTAAAAATAGAAACAACGAGTATTTCAACAAGTGTACCATAAATATCCTCGTACATCTGAGTGATATGGTCTGCTAGCCCATGCCACTTTGTTGAGTGCAAATCTGTACTTAATCAGTGGGCAGATGAGACAGCAAGTAAATTTTTTTTTGCCCCAAATGTTGTTGTCCCATAAGCATATTTCTGCTGAGGTAAGACCTTGCCACAGGGTACCGGTAACTATATAACAGTACGGCGATACTACTGCCGAGATTAGTTTTGTTGCATAGGCGAATGAATCGAGCTGTTTGGTTCAAGATAACGCAGCTATGTCTCTTGGAAAGACTGGTTTAAAGACCTATCGAATGATTTCTACCCTCCAGCTCAACGCCAAAGCATGCTTAAGGACTGGCAAGGGCATTGATTTTGGACAAAGATTCCTCCTTGCATATCAGCCTAAGGTAAGTCCAGTGTTTGGACGACCTCCGCAGCATGCCATCCAGGCCCCGAAAAGGCCTTGTATTTGTTATCTGTACATTGATTAGGAAAAATGTAGGGGTGTAAAAATATCAGTTTTGTGCTTTTCTCTATGATATAGAATAGGTATGCTTGGAACTGCAAGGATTTGATATCACAGGAAATTTAAACAGAGGCGGGTGCTTACCGTACACCAAATTTTTGCAATTTATTATTTTAGAATGATTAAGAGAACTTTTGCAAATGAGGAAAGACAAAAGATTGCTATATATCAGAATCAATACCTGTTGTAATGTTATACGTTTCAAGTGACAAACTATTGCAGATTTGTCATTCACCGTTTGGTTGTTTCCTCGTTAGACTCCAATCAGAATACAGTTTGAAGACAACTTCCCCTGTAGCTAGAGTCGCTACAACCAGTCAATATGTTTTCAAGCCTAGACGGTACTTACCGGGTATGCATCCTTTGGGAATACAGTTCACTTGAGAGTGGATCCTTATCAGTGTCTTTCAGAATGGGTCAAAGCTTTCTGTTTAAAGTACGAAAAGTCATGGAATACAGCTTCCTATGGAATTGTGCTCAGATCATGTAGGGAAGCACCGCCCCCACGCTCCAGTGCCCTCAAATAGCCGGCGGATTTTACAATGAGGGAGATGAGTGAGTGAGATGAATTTGGTACTTATTTCACAGACAGAACAACAACGGGGGCCACGGGAAGCACAGCCCCCACTTTCCCCGATGTTTTGTGACATATACATATACAGTAACCCCCCATTTTTCCAGACTGCATGGGAACCAGGGAAAAGTGTCCGGATGTGAGAGGGTCCGGATATGAGGAGTAAAAATGTTTACAATAAAAAAATTCTAGTGCAATTGGAATTGATTTCAAAATGTTATTGTGAGTATTAGAAGATGAAAATATGCTTCTTAGAGGCGGTTGGGACTCTTTTTTGTTCTGTAAAAAGCTTGAATCCTTACTAAACATATTTGGTCCTACTATCCTGTTTCTAATTGTAGGGACTAGGGTCCAATAGATGGGTGGGGTGGACTTGTTTTAATTTTCCATGCACAATTTGTGAATATTGTATGTATGAGGTAATACAGGTCTAAAATGACACCACCCTCATTGTTAGAAATGTAAACAAACATGTGCCTCAACTCCAAATGCAGTGTTGTTTACATACAGAAAGTGTACACTTGATACTACACTAAGTGAGTGGTCATAATGTAAAGTACAACTAGGATGGAGGATGCACCCCTACCTCATTTTGCCCCTCCAAGCAGTGCATTTCAGCAAATATTGTTATTCAATGACAAACCTTGAGAAATATAACCATTTAAATTCCATGCCCAGACAAACTATCCTTGGCTTCAACCAGGTCGTACTTTATGACTGGTCCCTAAATACACTTGAAATAATCTCTGGTAGTGGCTTTTGATCTCTTTGAGTTGCATGAGCTATCTGTAAACTTGAAGCTGACATTTTGATAGACATATTGCACTGTGAGTATCAACAAATCAAATCAACAATATACTTTTCAGTGTCTATTTTTAAATACTTAAGAATCAAACTAATTTTGTACATGTGTGCACATTCAAAATTAACGATTATAGTTTTCGAGAACGTTTCTGATATGCGCAAATTAGAGCAATTCTGGATAAACGGGGGAGATATGCACCTTGGGACTGCAGAAGATTGCCCGGATGTCACAGGTTTCTGGATTATCCAAGTCCGTATCAAAAGGGTAAATTCTTTGTTTAATAAACGCGAATTTCCAGAGGATTTGCTATGTAGTCAAAACGTGAGGGTTTCTTTGTAAAACATGGTTTGGAAAATTGGGAGTTTACTGTATATCCAATGGATAAAATTCTGTGAGTAAACAAGGGTGTGACTCCTCCCCTTGACAATCGTTGCTACTGTTGTTGTCAGTAGTTTCTTGAAGCTGTAGTTGCTTGATGTTCTTTTTTACTTGGCTTCAGGTTCAACTTTACTGACATGATTTTTGTTTCAATGGCAAAAGAGCTCTTTACATGTGGCAAGCAGTCCTCTTGCATTCCTGTAATACCTGTGATAGATCACATTATTATCTATCTAGATTACTCCTTTGACAGATTATTTTGCAATGTGTTGATACAATCTCATTTTGACTATTCTTTTAGTACCTGGTACCTGGTGTTTTTTAAGGGTATACCATTCCCTTTTGTTATATTGCCCCATCTGATCATTTTCACGTATTTAAAGGTGTATCTCACCAATGGTTGCAATTTTTGATTTATGAGGATATGCCATACCACTAAAAATCTCCAAAGTAGACCATCTCATTTATGTGTTGTTAGATTCTTTGAGAAGGAAAGCTTAACTGATAATCTATATACTCCTTTAAGGCATTTTATAGTGCATCTGCATCAGAGACAACCGAAAAGAAATCCGGTGCAGCTGCTTCGCACTTCAGAGAAGGATCAGTGCGGCATCCACTAGATAAAGATAATGGTGACCTAGCAAACTTGGCCAAAGAGGATTTCAAGCCAACTAAAACAGCTTACACACTGCCACACCCAATCTGGTTAGTGGAAGTTATTTGTTTCCTTCAATCAATATTGGGATGAAAAATTCTTCTAAGGCTTGAGGCATTGATTTCAGGAAGTGAAGAGCTAATGACACACTGTAGACAAAGCTTGAAAAACATATAAGGAGGGGGATGGGGAGAGGTTTTAATAACATCAGAAGACAGATTGTGTAAGCATATAAGTGTAAAAGAAATACAATGTTTGAGTTAATGTTATTGGATAAATCACTTTGCATTCACAAGGTATTTACTTATCCAGTACACTGGTTCAGTATTTTGTCCTTCATTGTGGCATAAGATATAAGACTGATCTGTAGTATGGCTACTCTACAGTTCAGTAATTTTGATTGTGAAAGAGCTGTACCATTTGGAACAACCATTGTTCTTCTGGTAGTCTCCTCGGGTACTGGGAAGCATGCAATTGTGGAAATTGAATTCTTGAAGGTATACTTTCACTCTGTGGTGTAAAGTGATAGTTTTAACGGGCATGCACAGGTGAACTTGTTTACACTGGTTGGTGAAGCTTGCACTTGAACAAGGTTTATCAAATAATGATTGGTGGCCATGCCCCCCATAATTTGAGTTACTCCACTTCTTGGCCTCACTTCATCCACAGTTCAAAACCGTTTAAAAGTATTTTTTTAAAAATTTTGTGGAATATTCACTGTGTAGTCTACAGTAAGCAGTGGCTCTTCATAGCTGAAAAAAGAGAATTGAATGTTGTTCAATTGTTGTCATGACTGCAGTCATGCTATGCTATATGCAGTTTTCAGTCCAAGATATTATTTAACCTGTTATCATCATCATCATGACCATGGGTGTTAATATTTTTTCTAAAGAGGGTGTGGGGACACCCTTCAAAGTTTGAAAAGGCATCTGTACTTAGAGAGATTTTAAGATGTATGATCCTTGATTTGCTCCTCATTAACCATTTTATGGCTGATATGTATGATGATTAATGGGTGGATAAGCTTTTGTTTGCCACATCTATCATTCTGAAATTCACATGGCTTGTAAAAGCGAAAATGTATGTGATACTGAATATGTTCAGTATCAATTTATCAAGAATACATTAAAGCACCAGTAAAGGCATTTAGGAGAGCTAATAGCATTAAGGGTCAATTAGATAGAGCTAGATTACACAAAGAAACCAAACCCAGAGATGTAGACAGTTTACATGTAGGAAGGCCAGGTGTCAAGTATGCAATGTTCTAGCTTTAAGGGGGATCGTTCCGGAAGAACATGTAAAGTAAATTGTAATTATTGCAATATAGTGTGCCTACTTGAGAATAGAATTTGCAGCAAGTAATATGTAGTAGAGCTATCCCATATCGACTTGATTAATCAATTACTTATATGCTGAACTATGAGTTGACTCTGTTCTGCCATTCCTATTAATCATCTGAGTTGTTAACAAAGCAAACCTGTATGACTGTGTGACTTCGTAACATTATCTTCTCAGATTCAAAAGTACGATGCAAAGAGACCATAAAATAGCATGTTTGCAATGATTAAAAATTGCTGGAAATCAATTTTGGTTACCAAATCAGAATTGAATATTGTTAAAATCACTATCAAAGGTAATATCTAATTTCTGGTCTCAAAAATTATCAGGATTTTTTTATTCTATTCTGAGGCATAACTGTTTAAGCCTGGTTTGAAATCATGGTGATCAGATTGTGATGATTAGATGCCCATTATCTGAAGTCATCCTGATTTATAGAAAAGCACCTTTACATCCTAGCAGTGATCCTCTTACTTGGTGGAGACAAAATGCTGGAAGATTCCCAAAACCTGCAAAAATTTCAAAGAAGTATCTTACAGTGCCAGCCACTTCTGTTTCAGTGGTGTGAGCCTTTTCAATGACAGGAACCCTTGTTTATTTATATGATTGACAACAGAGACCAGGATTGTAGTAAAATAGTTTAACTATTCACAGTCATGCTACTTGCGATGTATCATAGACCTCGTGGTCAATAAATCAACATGGTACTTGAAGACTGAAAGTTTAATTTTGTACCATTGTGCACTTTATAAACATGCCACACAGTTCATTAGAGCAATGTATACCAAAACGTATCTATTTATAATAGAACTTCTTTGGGGCATCCATAATAATGTTTTAATTCTGAGGGATCAGCATTATTTCATATCAAGTAAAAAAATATCTGCTACAAAGCCACCATGGTCTAGTGCATAAGTTCCTGGCCTTCTGATCAAGAGGGTCAGGGTTTGAATCCTGGAAGGGCCATTGGTGGTGTCAGGAAGGGTATCCAGTCTTAATGTGCTCTATTTTCCAGAAACAAGTCCCATGTATATGGACATCGTCAAACCCCATGAATGGGTAAAAAAGATGTTAAATGGAGAAGAAAGGAGCTCTGAAATGGATGAACTTAGAATGCAACATCTTGCGAATGAATTGCCCTCCTTAGCTCCTTACATAAATCCTAGCTTTGTGTACATATGTACAGATGTTTCATCTGTAAGGTTATCTGTTACTTTTTAGAACCAGAAAATAATTTCAGAATCAGAATATATCACAACGTTGCCACAGAGCTATAAATTGTTCCCAATTTTTATAACTATTACTCCCATTAGAACCAATGACTCAATATCCTCCTGATTCTCAGTTGACATATATGCTAGTTTTTGCAGTGCTTGTAATAGCACAGTGGGTAGAATGATTGGCACATACTTTTTCTATAAATTTTACAAGAGCTAGTCAGTATGACATAGTCTCTCAGTCTCTCAATTTTAAGTCACCTTTAACTTATTCAGGTCAGATGATGAAGTCAACAACATACAGATTACTCACAGAAAACCAGAAGGAATGGTAGACTGGGTAAGTTCAACATGTCAAGATGTCCGCATTTATGTTATAGTTTGCTACAGGATACTTAATTAATGTGGAATTCACACCTGATGTTGCTTCATCCTGTTGCTTACATGCTATCTGGATATTTCAAATATGTGGTATAAAATCAGGCTATATTTGTGTGCGTCTGGAGAAGAAAGGCCAGTTTGCATCTCAATGCTGTGCTTGTATTTATCAGTTTATGTGTGGGGAGTTGTTTGTCGCTGTTTATGTTTTTGCCTATTTGCTAGAGATAGATTTGTGGAGTATTTGCAATTTTCTTCTCTTCTTTCTCTTGTATGCCCATGCTACAGTTGTATGCTTATCACTGTTTACTTTGTGTGTCTTTCTTTCTTTGTGTATTTGATGGGGCTGATAAGAGTGACTGCCTACTTTCTTGTTAATGTTGGTATAGTTACACTGGAAATTTTGATCCTCCTCCTCCTCCTCCTCATCATCATCATCATCATTATCATTAGCAGCAGCAGCAGCATTGTGTTAATAATCATCTTCATAATCATCTTCATGAATATTTTTATAATCGTCTCAATTGTCATTGCTATAATAGTTGTGATCATAATTATTATTATCATGGTCATCATTATCATGGTCATCAGCATTATCAACACCGTTGCATTATCATCACCAACATCAATATCATTATAATCAACAAGCCAGTTTGTAGGTATATGTATATTTAAGTGTAAGCTGGTGTCAAGGTATTTTAGTTCTCATAAATATCTATCCAGCCTATAGGTATTTTTTAGTTTAAATAGATTTTAATGTCATTTTATCCCAGTTTTTAGTTGATAAAAAACAACAATTGATTAAAAGCTGACAGGCTTGCAAGAACCTTTCTCTTTCTTCAGGCCACTCATGCAAATTGGTTAAGGGAAGACTACTTATAAACGAGATAAAATGTTTAAAAACAATAAACTTGCTAAAATTTAAATAATTGCCATGAGGCACAAAGACATTCCTACTTACAATGAGATTTCTAAAATACTTTAAACCCTCATAATTACAGTTCATTAAAAGTCCTTATCAAACCATCACAACCTTGCTTTCAAGCTGAAGTGCAAAATGACAGTAACCAAGAATCAAGTAGGTTTACCACCTGATTATATGTGCAGGGCAATGACCTAGCCCAAAGATACAAACCCATATGATCTATTGGGGAAGCTCTTGCTCATCAAGTCCGCAAGGTTTAAAAACATTAAGTTTATGCCTAAATGTTTCTCTTTTCTCTTTTGTATATATAAGAAACCTCAACATTCATACTGGACCTCTTCATTGCAACAGCAAACTTGTAGTTTGCCTGCTTGAGTGTTGCACCTGTGCCATACAGTGTGTTGACAGCATATCCACAATATTTAGATTCTACATGAATAATTCTAAATCAGCACACAGATGATTTCTTAAGAATAAGGATTCTCCACTAAGCAAACAAGTACTCCAAGCACATGTCCACAAACATTTTTTTACCGGACCATAACAAAAAAGATTGGCAGTTAATTCTTATTGTAAGAGTACATAATGAAACAAACCTAGGTCAAAAGGAATCATTTTGGCAATAAACTTAATTCCTTCGCCCTCCATGGGCTAAACCTGAGAGAAGTAAACACCCTCTGACACTCCCCATTTATCTGCCCACTCCTTCCACATTGTATTGTACCCAGGGTCTCAATTTGCCACAACTTAGCCATGCTTTTACAGTGTATATGTATATATATGTGTGTGTGTGTGTTTGTATGTTTGTATATGTATTTATATTCAGATGTATATATATATATGGGTGTAATGTATATATATAATTATGTTATTATTTGGGTTACCTCAATATGTTAGTCTGTGTCCATTACGGGGCTTGTATTTGTAAGGATTCTGTAAATACATAGCTGTATTGAAGTATTATTATGCCTTATATGGTTACAGAGTAATTTGTGTTACCTTTCTCGTACATCTTGTAGTATGTGAGCGATTTTTTTGCTTGTTAGGCTGCCTATTCCTGTGTGCAATTGATGAGGACAACCTTTGATCTCATATCATTCTACAAAATTGGCATTATGGATGAATCAAAGTGGCTGACGTAAGTACAGGATTACATTGTGGAACAGAAATGGTCCAAGATCAAACAAAGTATTATTGTTAGACATTTGAAAAGTTTGTTGATGGTACAGAATAATAAAATTGCGAGAAATAGCGAGTTCATTTTGTACTTGAAAGCTTTTTCGTCTGACACTCTTCAGATTACCCTGTCAGAAAATAACCTGAAAAGGGAATCAACGAAATTAGTGTTAGACATTTGTGGGTCATATTAAGCTGCTTTTCATCTCATTAAAATTCAACTATTTACTTTGTTTTAACACTCATTCAATGCCAGTTTTAGAAAGTAATTTCAAACAAAGTATTACTGTTGAACATTTGAAAAGTTTGTTGATGGTACAGAATAATAAAATTGCAAGAAAAAGCGAATTCATTTTGTACTTAAGAGCTTTTGTCGTCTGACACTCTTCAGATTACAATTCGTTGGAAAATATCCTGAAAAGGGAATCAAAAAAATTAATGTTAGACATTTGTGGGTCATATTAAGCTGCTTTTCATCTCATTAAAAGCTAACTATTAGTTTCTTTTAACACTCATTCAAGGTCAGTTTTAGAAAGTAATTTCTGGGGGTAAGGAAATGTTTTAAATAGACACATGATGGAAAGCAATCCAAATGTTAGCATCTGCGAGTGAAATTCTAAGGACATTGATAATCTAACGTGACATTAGGCGCTGCCCTCTTAACCAATCATTGATAACCTTTTATTAGCAGGCCTCCTACTGGCTAAGGACATTATTTGATAATACATGAACTTTGGCATCACGTAAAATGTGCATATGAGAAATATATGCATGCATATGTAATAATTTGATTGAAGTTTTAGATAAAAGTTGCACTTCTACAGATTCTGTTGATCCTATTTAGAAATTGCAGTGCAAAATCTTATGTCTTCAAAGAGGTTATATCAACACCAGGATCGAAGATTTAGAGTAGAAATGGTGAATAAAACAAAGCGTACTTCTTTAGATTTGATAGGGGATTCCAATTGTGCTTGGGAATACCCTATATGAGCTACAAAATTTTCTATCCAGTGTAAATGCATAGTTTTGTTAACTTGTCTGGATTGTTAATAGGTTGTAGATCCTTAAAGATTGTTTGGTGAATGCTAGGTTGCAGAGCACTGATCTAGACCATACTCGTGCATTTACACTCGTGTAGACGTGGCTGTTGGAAGTGTGCACTTGAACTGAAATGGCGATTTAAATAGGAAAATTTGCCAATGTGAACCACCTGCTAAAACAGCTTCTTGGTCCCCATACTAAGTAACTTATGATATACACTTTGGCATCAGTAGTTTTATAGTGGGAAGGGAGTAATTGCCTCTTCCTACATCTTTGTCACTGCTTTTGGAATGTAACCCATGATACTAAATCATGTTATCCCTGAAAAGTCCTGAAGGCAAATTTGAGAGGGTGAAGGTTTTAAATTTCAGTTGCTCAGTTTGTTAGCCTAGTACTTACTACCTTTACTTAGTCATGTCTATTTGTTTGCCTTTAAATTGTCTGGTTGAATCACTGATCTCTAAAAAACACTGGATCGAGCATCTTCCGTCTGAAAGTGAGGTTAGTCGTTGGACGCCATTTCAGTCC
>JAAAKL020018507.1:0-10215 GCA_010016065.2 Carybdea cf. marsupialis auct. non (Linnaeus, 1758)
TTTTAGAAAATCTGTGACATTTGAACAGATTTACTCCCGATTTTGGATGTCGTGGCAGTGCCTCAAAGTTTTAACATAGACGCCTTGAAGTTGCGATGGAAAGCATGACTTTCTGTAAAGCAGAAACAACATTACTGTTAGGAACGTCTTGTGGGGACACTCTGTAGGCGTATCAAAGAATAAGGCCGTGAGTTTTATTTGCAATTTTAGCATAGTTGACGTTTTTGATGACAAACAAACCAGCGAAATGACTATATAGTTTCTCATGCAAGGCTATATTACCATCCAGATGAAAGCAGCTCCCAGAATGTAGGTGATTGCTCATTTTCCACTCTCAAGTAGGGTCTCCTTTTCAGCTTTCCTGCTGTTTTTGGACAAGATAAAATCCCAAACAATGTTTTGTGCTCGAAATAGTCAATCGTGTCGTGGAGGCCAATTACACGTACGACTAATCTTTGGTTGGACACGTAACTAAATCGTCCTTAAATCAGCCGACAGAATCGTAGCGTGTCAATCAGGCTTTAGAAGAGTCCTTGGTGTTACTTCGTTTGATAGTGAGGCTACATAGGAAAGATAGGGTTGATTTCTTCACAGTCAGCTCCTCAAGTTCTTTAGAGCAAGTCAGCGAGTTTTCTGCTGATTCAAGTAGCAGTATGAGTTTTGACCTCGGATATTCTGAGTACGAAACTTCACGTTGTTTCAAAAACTAAATGAGGAGAAGTCGACTGTGTCAGCCATAGTCACTGTTTATCTTAACTTTTAGTCCTACCATTGAAACTTCAAATGACGTACTTTTGCAAGGCTGCGGTTAGATCGAAGCTAAAACCACTAGTTTTAAGAACCGTATACGACAAAGATATACCTGAACTAAAACCCTGTCAGGTATCTGTCAGACATCAGCGATTAAAACTTCGGAAATATAACGATAAAACTAAATGCATGGAAGTCAGTGTCGCAAACATTTCATCGAAACAGTAGATATTCTAAACGAGGTCTATTTTTGCCTCTTCTCTTTCTTACGAATGCTCGAACTGTAAGTCTCACCGGTATTTCCAAAGTAGATGGTATCGTTCTGAATCATCTGAAAAACGATTGATGATCAAACAGGCGCAAATCATGCACTAACAACCTGTGTCTACCTATTTGGTTTCTTCCTGTATGCGATTTACATATCCAAATTGCTGCATTAATTTTTTGCTTCCTGTCATGCAACAAAATCAACTTTAACTTATTACGAAAACGAGGCTCTCTTTCCGGGATCGCCCTTAAACCTTGGCCAAGCCTAAAAACAATCGTTCTAAAGTCGTCAAGCAGATTTTCCTCAAATGAGTCTAGTGGAGATTATTTGTAAGTTGAAACTGCTGCTAACTAAACTCAACAAATAGACGGAGTTTGCTCTAATCGAATATTTTATTAACACTTATAAGTAAGAAAGATATAACAATTCGACTTCTAACCAAGTCGTCCAGACTCTGTACTCCTTTCTTTAAATCCACAATTCTACTAAACTCCTCAGGCTAAACTGACTTAAAAATCATGTCAATTGACGTCACGTCACGTGTCTGTTGACGCCCAACTAGAACTTAGACTACTTCCCGATCAGGAGATGCGCCTTAAGGCTACACCGATATTGTAAATGAGATAAATATGCAATGTTCTGAAGCATATAAGTTTACAATACGGTTCTTTCTAGTCAGCAATTTGAGCCTCGATCTGGGCCCAGTCTCGCAAATTTACGTCATCAAAAAAATCCGAAGTAGGGCTAAACTTTTAGTCGGTCATACATGGAACAACGATGTCTGACTTCTCTTCGTTTACTGTTAGTCAACTTCAGAACTTTCTGAAACAACGTGGAATCTCGTATCCTGGATATCGCAAGGGAAAACTTAAACGGTTCTCGCGGGATAGTCTACTGTCGCGATGAGTGATCACGTTTCAAGACGATAGGAAACACGAATAGGAATGTAATCTTCAGAAACTGCTATCTCATCTCCTTCAAACATAAACTCCACTTTTACACACCTTTACAAAACTATTTTTGTGTACAAAAGAGACTGACACTAGTTGCATAATCTTAATACAATAACATAAGACACGTGTCATAGAAATGTATGAAACCTACTGCATCATTCTACCCCTGGCATGTCCCTTTACTAAAGGAGGGTACAGGGAATTCAGTCCCCTGCCCAAAACCTTCCCCCCTTGCTAGTGATATTATCTAATGAAGTTCTGTTAACGGACTTATATCCGTCAAGTGTCAAGTCTTTAAAGAAAGTGTTAAGATTGAATTAGTAAAGTATGGATTGCATAAAGCGAGTGTTACTGTCTTATTTTTACTCCTGCAGATATTCTAGACCTAGATGCCTGCTACAGAACTACAGTTTTCTCAAAAAATGACATTTCTGGCATTATAAGTTCAATAGAATGAACTACTACAAAGACAGTATTTGCGTTCCATATTGTGAGTGTTGATAGTTTCACAGATTCTGAATTGGACTCAATAAGACCCACTGTGTTACTCGTCAATACCTTTTTTATGGAATTGACCGGGATCATGTTGGGACCATTATGGTAATATGTGAACCAAGGATTGGAAAGGAAATGACATACACCCATTATGGTGCTTTACAGCTGACAGCTCAGCAACATGTTTAGGCACCATACTATCATCAGGAGGAACCACTTCGCAGTTTAGTCCCGTCTTCCTCGATTACATTTTTGAAGTGGCGGGGACCCTCCATCTGGAGGTGGTAACCTGGCACCGGTGTCAGTTGCTACCTTTGGAGCCAAAACTCATCCTCTCTCTTCAACCAAATCCAGAATGATGCCCTCTCTGTTGTTTCCTGTGCATCTTTAACAAACGTCCTTATCTCTGGGTTCGTACAGCAGCCCTGGCTCAATATACCCTCGGGCACCTACCGCCATATGGTAGTACTCCATCTTCCACCCCTTTTCTTTAAACTCCCTTGATAAGTCCTCGCATCTCCTGTCCTTTCTTTCTTCTGCATGTGCGAGATTCTCTTTCCACGGCACTTTCAACTCCAAAACAATCCCCACTTTCCTTTCTTCACTCCACATTACAATATCTGGTCGCTGTTTTGTTACAACAAGTTAGAAGACCAAGGTATTCTGGCCACCCACCTCCATTTTCCACTGCCCTTTCCATCTCTCATCAATGCTTACTGTCTTCGAATGACTCCTTAACAAGCTTGTTGTCCCCGCTTTGTGAAATTTCATATTTCCAATCTTTTCCACCCTTTAATATATTTATCTAGAAAGTGGATTTTACTCCTTAGTTTTCTCAGCCGAGATATCAATTGAGCAAGTAAGAGGATTTTTTGCTTTTATATCACGAAGATGTCCATTTGCGTCAATGTATCCAATGACATCAGGAGCCTTGGAAAGACGGCAAAGGCAGAGATAAATCACATGCATTTTCATTAGTCAAAAGCTCGTAGCTCAGTTTTATTGAGCAGTGAATCAAGAGCAGTAGCTACATTGAGAGAGCTGCAATTTTCCTTTCACTACCTACATTTATGGATTTTGAGAAAGAATACTTCTGTTTACCGTTTATAATTGCTGTTATCCAAGTTGTTTTTTAAGCCGGGTAGAAAAATCACTGCAGGTGCTATTTTGCTTACGGTGATCAAGAACTTTAAAAAAACTACAGTATCTCAGGTATCGTATACCAAACCCAATTTATGAAATAATCTCACATGCCAAGGGGTTTTGATTACAAGGTGGACAAATTGGCAATAACTTACTATTAAAAACATCTGTATCTATATACAATAACAATATTTTCTCAGATTAGGAAATTTATCTTGTATACATCGCGGTTGATTTCCATATAAGTCTGTCCTACTGATTTCTATATGATGAATTTCTCTCTGTGAATTCAATGACAACGAAGCTTCATAAGTTCCAAGACTTGGCTTAACGCGTATTGATACTTGATAAATGAAACTATGCCGAGGCTTGGTGTTCTGCTGCTCTAAGATGACTTCACAAGAATCGCAATGCTTGGCTTTCCTTGTGCTCTTAAATCGATGGACATTATCGTTGGCAACACCTCTAGAGGCTAACAAAACTGTATCAAGTTGTAATGACGCACATGCAGCTTTAGCTTCCGCAATATTTGCTATTAATTTGTTAATGTGTTGAATAACTTTACTAGCTATAGTTAAAGCATTTGTGGAATTTACGTCTATTTTTTCAAAATCCATACAGGGACACCAATGGCTTTCAACACCTGCATCTCTACATGTTCGATTTAAAGCGGTAAGGTCTGCAAACAGACTAGTTCCAGTCTCTTTCCATCTGCGCTTAACTGGATATAGTCCTACGAGATGCATTATAGTATGATAAACATCAAAGTGTGATGTGAGCAATTTGGTATTCCTGCTCGCGTTTGCGAAGTGACTCGGATATTTTGCAGGAAACCAGGAAGGGAGTGTTATTGATAGGAAAGGAAGTCTTTCCTCAAGTTTTCCCTGAGGTAAATTACGAAATTGACCAGCCCTCAATCCGTGGTCACCGAAGAGAATTAAAACCGTGTTATTTAACGAATCAGAAGATAGCATTTCCTTGAGAAAGTTGGAAAGATCGTTGTCTACAAGTTGAATTTCATTTAAACTATTATGTGCAATTGAAGAGGTGACTACGAGGCCAAACTTTGGATTATTTTCATAGGCGTTGAGGAAACTTGTGAGATATTCCAGGTGATAACTGTGTGTTGTTCGGTCTTGAAGACAGTGCTCATTGTAAATGCTATCACGGACTTGGAGCCAAAATGGGCGGCCGTAATGGAGCGTTGGACTGTTCTTAAACCCGTGTAGTCTAAAATTAAATGTAGCAATAGAAGGGTCATCCTCCGAGAATAAAGTGGCATATCCTCTTGATTTCATGTCTTTGAAGATCCAAGGCCATTCGTCAACTGAACGAGAATTTACAGCAGAACGACGTGCTTCTGGCAAAACCTCCTCTGCTTTGCCTGTTAACATTGCACAAAGTTGAGCTGTAGTTCCATCCCCAACAATTGTGTGTCCTTCAAACTGAAGAGATGTTGGATTGCTTCGAAGCACTTTCATTGTCTGTGGTAGCTGTCTCGCAAAGTTGGCTGCTGATTGTGAGTCATACATTAAAAGAATGATGTTGGGTAGCTCATTGTCAGCTTTCTGCAAGTCAATATTACGATTTTCGCCAGCATGAAAATGGTATTCATGGTGCAATACATTATCTTTCAACATGGTTAACTGAAAACCATCCCACTTGGCCACGTCCATTGATACTTCGTCTAAGGACATAATGAAAGAGGTAACCTATTAGTGAAAGTAGAATTGATGGTCCTTGGTTTGAAATCAGTTATGACGAAACTAGGCACCATACAACAAACATTTTAAATGTACTTTTATGTTGTGATATTTGGTGTGTATTCATATCAAAATCCGTACCTTCATGTTGCATCATTTTCTTTCACAGGTTATTATTTTGTATTTGCAGGTTTCATTTTGTGGAATCGAGAGTAGTGATATATATAGCGCACAAAATATTCAAGAGTAATATTTGTGAAAAGCCAGAACTTACAAAAAGGCGTTATATACCAAAATAATTTTCACACAGTTTATCATAATCTATTTTCTGTTGATTTTATGGGTATCATTATGATTTCTAATGTTTTGGTCATTTCATTAGACACTGCAAGGACCGGTGTAGATACCCAACCCAGATAAATAATGACACACACTCATCCGCACACTCACATGTAGCATAAATTCTGTGGTTGTTCGTAGACTCATTTCATAACAAAAACCCCTCTTTATCTTAACATGGTGAGAAAGGAAGGGAGATATTAAGGAAGCATGGGATGAGAATCCATAGGGCACCTTACAAGAAGTTGAGAAGTGTTAAAACGTTTATGGCTATAATATCATCATACATACATTGTCTCTTCTAGGCTTCTTTGTTACTCTGCATGTTCACTGAACATTTTCGCACAAGGCACCGGAGGAACCCAAGGAGGAAAGGATTCTCAGTAAGCTAGTTTTTGATAATGTATCAGTTCTCAACAAACTAAAAGAGCTCAAGTGGACCATTTTTTATACAAGATCAAAGCTCGACATACTTCTTTTAGACCAGCAGCTCTTCCAAAACGACCATGTTGTGTCCCTGTCATTATGTTCAAAGGCTACATGAAGGGGTTCCATAGAACCACCGTATTTTACAACTTACGAAGCAAAGGCTAAACAATTCTTCTACTCAGAAGACCTTATAGAACACCAAAGGAGTTTTTATAAGAAGAAAGCAAACCTTCACAACCATATGAAGGTCAGTGGCGGTTTTGAAGGGTGCGGGGCCCTATGACGTCATGCATTGCAAGGAAGTTCAGCCATGATCGTACTGCGGAAGTTCCAGAGACATTTTATTCCCTCCAGTGGATGCAGTTTCCAGTTTCACTTACTTTCATGATATTGATATGGGCAGTCAGACACTTTCTTTTTTCTTAGCATTGAGGGACGGGACCCCCTACAGGCGCGGGGCCTCGGGCCATGACCCCGTCGGCCTCCCCCTAAAACCGCCACTGATGAAGGCCTTGCATGGCAATAGTACCACTCCAGAGCTGCAAATTCCCAAAGTGACCTTGATGGAAGACGTAAAATCGTCTCTAAGTAAAATGGATGAAGGTTTCCCCC
This sequence comes from Carybdea cf. marsupialis auct. non (Linnaeus, 1758), assembly GCA_010016065.2. NCBI lineage: Eukaryota > Metazoa > Cnidaria > Cubozoa > Carybdeida > Carybdeidae > Carybdea > Carybdea cf. marsupialis auct. non (Linnaeus, 1758). The sequence goes on from JAAAKL020018507.1 coordinate 6,693, forward strand.
TTTTTATTGCTCTTTCACATTACATAGCATTTTAATTATCTTATTGTTTCATTCATTTGCTATTCTTTATATTCTTCTAATACTCCTTAACTTTAATATTGAGTTCTTAATCTATCTTAGAATACCACAAGTTTTAGACTACTGAATTTTACTCACACATTTATATTTTATTCTAATTTATTATTATTATTTTTTTTATTATCACAGGTTTATATGGCGCTGTTTCCACTTTGCTCAACATATTTATATTATATTATATTGCATCTAAACAAGGTTGATAATACAACAACGATAGCAACCCCTACTTCAATCATGCTTTATGGTTAAGCAAACGTTATTTAAGTATTTATTTCCATGCAGCATGATTTTTCTTATGCTTTAATTTCTTTTGTTCATCTCAGTAGAATGCCCGGTTAAAGAAGGAAAGTATGCATGGCATTTATGTTTTCATAAATCCACTCCTTGATATACCATTCTTGAAGAAGCGTAATTTGATTGTTGAAGTGCTGATGTCATATAGATATTATGTTCCTCGATTTTTGGCTTTGTATCACTGAGCCTTCGGAGTAACTTTCGGAAACTCGAACAAAGAAATCTGAAGTTTGTAAAAGCAAAAAGTGACTTATTATGCACCAAAGTTAGCTTACATAATGATAATGATGACTTGCTTTCTGACTTAACAGGAATCATATTCACGCTAACAACTCTCTGGATATATGTCTAGGTATGAAACTGGACAAGAATGTTAATGCATTTATCAGTTATAGAAGTCTATTTTTGGAATTTAAGGTATTGACGTCACGACACGGCCAAAAGTTGACAAGTACCAAAACAACCCCTACTATTTATTGTAAGAATTCCGTTTCGCATCACAACCTAAAAAGGCTCCCTTTTTATAGATTTAAAAGGTAATAAACATAGAAATGAGTTCAAAGTACTGCGTGACATGAAATTTGTGATGTACTGTATTTATGACTGCAACATGTTTATTTTTAGTATTTTTGTCTGTAGACTTTCTGTGTCGTTTGTGGTTCACATATTTTGTAGAGCTAACTTACGGCACTAAAGAGCACGAGAATGTGGACCGGTTTAAGGTCAACATAGCAGAGAATGGAGTAGTCATTAAAGAAAAGCGGAGTGTACTGATCAACTATAAGCAGAACCAACCCTAGAAGAAGAGCGTAAAGCTGCATGTACGAAGGCTCAGCACGTTCCAAACCATTGTACAAATCCACACCGACCAACAGGTGACATTACTTTTCCCTTTTCGTTAGTTGCAGCAGAAACTCATCAAACAACAAATCCCAACGCATATTGCCTTATGTAATTATTATGCCTCATTGACATTTTAAAATATTGTTTAAGAAGATGAGCTATGTGTGAGATGACATACTTCATTCTAAGCCTTACATAGTGACGGATCTAGTTCTTTTAAGGCTCTGTCGGTATACAAATTGACATGATTTAGTAAACAACAAGTGCTTTTAACAGTTTACGATGAAGGAAGTTCAGATCACCTTTGTCTAGAAAAATGTTTAAATGTATCGTTGATGATGTCATCATTTGTTATGACGTCATCAAATATGATCGGTGTAGTATTATTTGGGGAGTATGTGATAACATATTATGCTTAAGCTTTCCTTACTGCAAAAACATATCTGCATTATAAGTACAAATACCATTGATAACTAACAAAACCGTCTCACAATTTCTTGATCAGGGAAACATTTAAAGTGAGGAGAATTTAGGTTCTCATCAATATATTTAAACTCAAGACATGCATCTCTACGTCTATACAAAATTATGAAGTTGATACCATGGAGCAGATTCACGCACTTGAAGTAACATTTCTATGTAAATATGGAACAAAACCTTAATGAAATAAAGTTATGTCGTCAGATTTTGAGGTTTTAACAAAATATTCTACTCTCCTTGTGCAATATATCTCAAAATGTGAAATGTTCTCATAAATATATGTAGATATACCAAATCATTAAATAATCAAAATGTCCTCAATGTAACCTAAGCAGCAAAAAAATTGAAAGAAAATAAATGCTATCAATAATACTGTGACTTCAGTTTACGTAAAATTATGGGTTAAAGATTTTTGGAAATTCTTGTGACCACGCCTTTATTTGTACCTTCCGTCATAAACAGTTTTTGCAATTCAAACTAGGATGAAATGTAAGATATCATTGAAAAGGTACCTACAACCTTTCAAAAGTTGTCAGGTAAAGAGCCCTGTCGATCTGAGGTTAAGCAAATGATGAAAGCGTTTCTCCCCTCTTGAATAACGTCTCCCTCTCTTTATCAGGAAAATTACAGAGTTACTTACGAACTACCATACATGATGTAGTGACTTGTTTTTCACATTTTCCTTCCAAATCTGATGTCAACCGAAATCCTTTTGGAAATCTTTAATTATTTGTCTTTTATTACGTCTACTTTTCAATTTTCCTTGTTATTCCCACTCCCTTGCAGGTAACTCAATACCTGGCAACCCTGCCTTGTATTGACTGAAATATTACCAAAAAGAAGTAAAAATTGAAAACCTTGAAGCCATCAAGTCGGAGTAGGTCACTCCATCTGCTTTACAGTATGGCTGTGCTTTTCTCCAAGGCTTATTTTATCGTAGCCTTCTTATCTTTACAAATTTTATCACAACCACCAGCCCATCTATAAAATAAATCGCAGACTGTAGAGAATTATGGGATATGAGACCTTATGTTTCCAAATATGGTTATAGCATTGTTTATAACTAAGAAAAATTTGATTCATTCATTTTATAGATAAATTAGATCACGTATCGTAAAACTGTAAGAATAGAGCTCAAATCGATCTGGAAACCACTCGCGGAATACACTCATGGAACAATTTCAAAGAATCAGCTTAGTGATTAATTTGTAAGAACATGTAGTCGATTAGTTAGAGTAAATAAAATATGCAGTCCATATAGAACAAGTGGAATTGAATTTTTATCATAATCTGAACACAGACGAGTAATGCTACCTGAAAAGGTGTTCGATGTAACGAAAAGACTCCTATGTCCTAATCATTATTTGCCAAAATTTATTGAGGCACAGTGAGAAAACACCAACCGTTAAAACATACGTACAAGACATCCTAATTTCTAGCACAAACTTTAGTACCATCATTGTAAAAATAGGATCATTTTAAACCCCCTATAGCCAATCTCTGTCATTATTTAAGGAGTATTTTTATCAATTTATTCCAGACATATGTAAAGGTTAATATTCTTTTTGATTATCATGTTTTATATGCTATTACGATCTTTTGTACTAAAGATGTTCATATCGCATTCAAGCAAATTGGTTTTTAGTCGTTCGATCTGTATACTTATTGTGGGATTATCAACATGCATATGTATACAAGGCATTTCCATTTCGCTAATTTCGATGAAAAGGACTTTGTGGCCCCCACGCCACCCCCCATCCCCCCACAAACTGTACCAAACCCCGCCAACACACCCAAAACACCCACAACCACACATAACACAAAACAT
>JAAAKL020018508.1:0-10214 GCA_010016065.2 Carybdea cf. marsupialis auct. non (Linnaeus, 1758)
TAAGGAGCGACCCTGCCCAATAGTAACTGCTACTTTAAAAAATGGAATTGCTGCACCAATAGTATATCAAAAGAATCGAATTTTCATCTTGATTCTAAATATATAAGTTTCATCAAGATTAGTTATACCCATCAAAGGTTACGGACAGGTTTCTGTGAAATTGGCGTAAGAAAATCATAGGCATACAGCGAAATCATAATATAAAAACTTCTTCATCAGCCCATAGGCATGGCCTCGACATATCCATTGTCTCCATTTCTCTTTTCCAACATTGTTATGTTTCTTTTTCATGATAGTGATTTCTCTGCCCCATTGAGCTTTTGCCATGTATTCTTCTTTCACAAACTTTCATAGCATCCCTTCTCGTCTCATCTCATCACATAGCCATCCCAGCATGCATTTCTTTTTCAGATGTTTACGAGCAATGTATTCTTTTCGCAAATCTCACTCACACAAGCACACACTCCATATCAAGAGCTTTATAAATCTATCCTTTGTTCTATCCCATCTATGTTTTGGTGTGCGTTTTAGTGATAATTTTTTATTAAACGTATCTTTGACCATGACAAGTCTTTCCATCCCTACTTCACTGCTTCTGTCTTCCAGTATGAAGTTGTCGAGGTAAGCTGCACTTGCTCAAGAACGCTTTATCGGGGTACTAATACCAAACTCGTGCCCAGATCTGATCTTTATCACTTTTGCTTTTACAGATTTTTCATCTTCCTACTACTTTATTTTATTTGGTTGTATTGTTTTGTATCCGATCTGCAGTGCTCCCTACTAGTGCCAGATCATTTTAAAAGGTGTCAACCAATCAACAGTATGGTCCTTGACTCCTTTCGTCATTGCTTCGACAAATATGTTGAATGACGACAGTAATAGTAAGCATCCCCACCTTACTCCTATGCCGTACTGTTCTGGCTGTTCGGCTCTTCCTCATGCCATGGCTATCATCAGACTCTCTAGTCAACTCCGAGATATCACCATAAAATTTTGTTAGTTTACATAACCGAAAGGTTTCTATCAACCGACAGATGTAGACTTCCAGGCCATACTTAATGCCTCAAACTGTTCTTGCCACTGCTTTTGCCTGTCGTTTTCTCATTTCCCTCATGATGAGAAAGTAGTATCTTGCGGATTTGCCACCCAACTTATGGTTGAAATTTACGGCTTCAATTTTCCTTCATGGTTCTGTTTTTTCACCATCCTTGCGATCGCTGTAATCACTCTTCTACAACTCGCACCCCTGAAACCATCACATTTTATGCATACCATCAGTCACCCTCAACCGTAATCACACGCATGTAGGCAGGAAAGAACGGCTCACTCTCCTTGTACAGGTAAACTGCAATCCATTATTCTCAGCCTCAGGAATTGGCCTTGTTTTGCGCAGTATGTGTTTATTTACTTCACAAGCACTGAAATGGTAAGACGGCAATAAATGCTGGTTACAGCAATTTCTCGGGAATGGAGGAGATTACATGTCGTGAAGAATTTATAGGCAATATCTCCTTCTTTGCAAATGAAAGCCCAATCCTTACACTACACTGGAGGATTGTAACTCGCTCTATACTTTAATACGCGTATCTCCCTAAGATCTTGTTGTACTCTCTTTATCTGTTACAAGTGGCTCTGGTGAAATGTCAGTCTGAATGCCGCCGTTAGCAATTATCTCTGCACGTTATCAGGAATAATCGACCCTTAATGTTAGCGGGAAATGAGGCGTAAGTAGGTAGAAGAGAAGAAGTGTTATTTAAGATAAGGAACAGCAGATAGTTAATGGTTTTAATAAAGTTGAGAGGATGGTTGACCATAGAACAGTAAAATGCTTTGCGGTTACCAATGTGTCTAGAACGTTGTGGACGTTGAAACCATATTTAAGCAGAGGCCTATAAATACCATACGAATTTTGTGCATCAATAATATCAGCGATACTACATTTTTAATACTAATCCACCCTAAATTCCCACTCTTTTTCTTCACCCTGAAGTCATCACGTCATATTTAAATTTATGGATTGGTATAATTGATTCAGTAGATGCAAATAGTTATAATAATAGTCCTTCCCTAGCTTCGATTTTAGTGGCAGGAGATGCAAGGCCCCCAGTAAGTTCAAACTAATGCACCATTTTCAAACATCCACACGCACATTACATTTCGAATGACGAGAGTCATGAAGTCATCCCATAAAATAGGTTCGTTTGTGGTAGAAAACTTTTACATGTAGTAATGGATTCATTTTATTTTGCCAGACACACGAAGTTATATGGTGAAAATAGGAACATTTCAATTCTTTTGCTGCTTGATAACGTGTCACTTTTAAGGGCGTATTGCACTCCTTCCCTATCCTGTGAATTCTTCAAAGAGCTTTCTTTCATCACTAATGATATTTGCTGTCACCGTCGTCTTACGAAGCGTTTACTGAAAATGAGTCTACGACGCGAGGCGCTTTCAAATAGATCCTATACCAATATGTGGTACTTAACGAGCCTTGTAATCATTTAATGAACAAAATTTTTCTAAACTCTGCAATAAACTTGTTTCAACCAACCGGAGTCCTCGATGCCGTAGCACTGGCACACAACCGACCCTACGTTATGCATGGTTAGCAAATTATAGGAATATTTGTAAGGAAGCCTCATTATATCTTACAAATAATCATCTGGAGGATTTGTGACTTGTTTGCAACCATAGCTTAGTGACCTTATTAGGTGTTGACAATATTTAAATCATCCTCTAAATGTTCTTAAAGAAGATGTCAATAAACGTAAACTTCAAAGCGTACACTTACTTATCAAGCAATTTATTTTGGGTATGGATTACTCCCAATGGTGTGAAATATTCTCTAGTCTGCGTAAGGTTTCAGAGAGCAGAAATTTCATGTATTCAAGATGGTTGGGGACATTCTTTTTAAAAATGGAATTCCTATGATACGTTTGAGCAGTCACTGAAATGCATTTGTTATTGCCCATTCCATCTGTGTGTCATTGGCCGTTGGTGACTTGTCCTGTTTTTGCATATCATCCGTATACAAGACTTTGCAATGGTGCAGTTTGTTGAAAACGGGTTCTTGAGATCCAACGGGAAAAATTCCAACAGTCTTCAGGAGTGTACGGTCTGTTACTTAAAACAAAACTCAGTCTACAAACAACACAGACTAATCTCCCTGATATACAACCGTCATGCACTTGTTTTTGTTTACTGTTTGCAAAAGATAAAAATTAGCCAATCAAAGAGAGACATACACACAAGACAAAAGATAACGAATTCAACTAATTATAGAGAAACAGAGGGTACGGCAGACACACGTGAAAAAGCAACATACAAAAGCAACCTGATTGGCACAAGAGGTTGATATGATTAGACAAATACCAAGAACATCAGAAAACTGTAACCCAGCGAGTGAAAATACTGGGTAACACAAGGTAAAGAGGGGAATTAAAGTTACAACTTGTCACCGGCTCGCAGATTCAACCGCCATGTTTTCTCTGCCTTTACTAGCCTGTGTGCTACTTCTTTTTATTGTAGTGCATCCGTTCTGATCCTGCTTAAAGATATTTGTTTGTAACATTTTTACCCTATCTTTTTTTTTGTTTTAGGTGGTGGCTAATGAAGCCGGCGGCCAACCATCATGACGAATATTGTCCGACTAACCTACCGTTGCGTCTTGTGACGAGATGAGGCTAGACAGAATTTGATGGACCCTCGGGAATATGATACGTGCAAATGTGTAGATAGACAAATGAAACTTGCCAGTAGTGATCTTGTCCATGTTAGCAGTTGTTCCTTCGTGAAATACCGTCCTCGGCCTTTGCTTTAGCTTATCACTCGTGCTTTTTTATGTTGCGTTTTCCAGATGTGATTGTATATTAGCAACGGAAGAACATATAGATGCCTACTAATGTATGCAGCATTAAGCCAACCCTTGGTCTACTCTGTACGAAGTAACCTTGAAGTTAACTAATCGAATTTAATCTCCTTGATTTGACTGATATTTTTGAGTGATGTAATGTTGCAGCCTTTCGGAGTCGCAACTTTCTCCCTTCTGCGGTTTGAGTCAATGCTTGTTTGCTCCCGTTTCTAACTTTATGATTATTGTTTCGTTTATGAGACAATAGGAAGGATTGATTGGATGGTACTCCTATCACACACACAAACACTCACACAAACACACACACGCACAGGTTTTCAAATTCACATGCCTCTGTAAGCGCGAGTATATGGGGCGTGCGTCCCATACACTGCAGGACAGAACCGCGCAACATGTGCCAGCTGTCCTAAGAAAACGTGATAAGGCATTGAAGGTTCTACATAGTCGCTTTTGTAAAACTCACTCCGTATCCTCGAAAAGTGACACAGTTAGCGGCCAGCGTTGGATTTAAAAACAGCCTTGTACTGGCAACAGGATGTTAACAAAAGTGCATTCTCCATCTTGCCTCTCCGAAAGCTGCATTTATCAAATTGAGAAAACTAAGAAAACTCTTTAATGATCATACTAAAAGTAAAACTGAAAATCTTGAAAGCATGGCAACATATAAAACATCTGCATGTCAAACAACATTTGGAGAACTGTAAGATTGTACCTGTTCCCCAATTTTTGCGCGGCATTACCTAATCTCAATGCCACATTTTACCACTCAGCAATCGGGGAATCTCAGATCAGTATGGCCATACATCGACATCTGTATTGCCTCACCCTCCGCCCCTCCTAATGCTATATATCAAAATCACGTATTTTTAACCTATTAAATCATGCGCGCGAACGTATGCCCTTCTTTCTGTAAGCATAGATTGCGTAACAGAAAAGGATTGTTTGCCCTGTCCATAGACAATAGGGCTGTGTTAGGTAATATATTGCATCCTAATAGACTTCTTACTCCCTGTTTACCTGCATAACTTGACAGGAAGTTTCTTAAATTGCCACTTTTCAAGGTCAGTGCTGCCCGGACACTGCACATGTTCTGACAATACTGACATTCTAGTAGGTAGATGGTGCTTGGAGGGCACTCGGTCAGAAGAGCAATTGGCAGGAAGAGAAAGATCTAGAGAGTAAAGTGGAAAATAGGAAGAGAAGAACAATGGTGATGATGATGGTTGTGACGATGGTGGTTAGTGGATGTAGTTAGTGTTAAATTTTAAAATAAGAGGGTTTTATGCTAAACTATTATTAACACTTCCATCATCCTCACCACCACCTATCCCACAGTACTTCAGAAATATCATAGGACCTCACCAATTCAGAGCAAGACCACTACAATGGTTGAACTTGGGGTATCGTTCACGGCACAGCTCTCAAAGTTCAATGTCCCAATTCATTTTACTGTTACGAGAAAATATGAGAAAAGATGGAAGATAGGACAGGGTGATTCTTTTATATTTGTACTTTCTCGGGTTATTTGACATGTTAGCTGCCTATTGAAGTAACAGCTAGGGATACATTAGTAACGTTTTTCAACATGTCGTCAGGTCATGACTTAGTTCTTTAATTGCTGAAAAGAATATCGCCACATTACATTTTTAGCGGACGTATTTTACCCTTCCAAATACCTCCTCGATCCTTCCTGTCTACATACTGTGAGCTCGCTTCTGGACATAATAGTAGCACTACTTAATAAATGTGAGATCTTATCTGTGAAAAGCTTTTACGTTCTTCAGTGAATAAACCCACATAGAATAATAACATTACAATAACAGTAACCGGCTGCTATTGCGGTCGCGTTTGTGATGGTTTCTATATTTATTCTCAGCGTGGCACAATTCAATGTTTGCTTTTTCTCGTACCATGTAAACTACTAGTCTGAGCGGGAATATACAAATATTGTCATAGAATCATTAGTGTGATGTGATCGAAAGCGTCAGTACGTCGATGGAGTCTCTGGGAGATAGTACCTATGCGTTTTCTTCCTAGCAGGACATACTGTGTATGGAGGTAAGAGTTATCATTGTTTGATGTCCTCGAACGATTTTATCATCAGATGCGGTCGGCATGCTGGATTATGAACTTTAAATGGTTAATAAATCGTTGACATAAATTTTGCCTACACGCCGTTAAACGAAAGCGGCATGATGTCACAAAAGGGACCTTTCCAGCAACAGAAACCGCACTCGGTAAGTATCCAAATAAAGGATGAATAGAAGCCGTTTACATGCACTGTCACCCCTAACAGAAGAATGTTATTTTTGCTCCATACTCCCTGGGCTTTAAGTGGAAATATTAGTAGCAAAATCCTTTGAATTTTTTAGATGTGTGAGAACACCCTTGATCAACAGGTCAGATTTCTTATTTCGTGTTCTTTAGGGAGACTTGTTAACCGAATGAATGTTCTTCTTAGGCGTGGCATATGTAATGCAAACAATCTGGTTCTATTTTAATTTAATGAAATGTTATATATATGTATAATGTTAATTTATGTTCACGGTGACAGTTTAAGACCTTTACTGGTTTTTATAAGAGTATTAAATAAAGTAAAAAGGCTACAACTGGGCCCATTACTGTACATGCTTCTTCTCAAATAGAAACCAAGTTTTGGGCTAACCAGTGAGCTATGTGCATTTCACTATTATCGGAGATGCCTTTTCCTCCAATGAGAGCATAGTCGAAACAATTATTTTGTGCTAGTTGTGATGGAAGCAAACAATGTTTCAAGGTGCGGTTTTATCATCAATTGAAGAATCACACAATCTCTATGTTGCATTGAGTATTTTTAAAAGTAACTTAAAGATTACGTAGATATTTCTTAATCTGTTCTCTGTGGAAAGTGATTAAGTGAACAAGAAGTGTCAACCACGTAAGTCACGTCGTCCCGATTCCTTTCCACATCATCAACCAAACCTGCATACTCATCTGTAATTCAAAGACATGTACTTGTTTTATCAGAAAACCTATTCTTTTGTTAAACGTCTTTTTCCTACTTCTTGTTCTTATGTTCCACGAAAACGAAATTTGTCTATGCACATGTTATAAATTCAAGTTCGTATTACTGTTCTTCCCCGCCCCCCCCCTTTCTTTCTGTCTCTTTAAAAATGCAACTACTCTCTGTACTTTGCCATCACCACAGCTATACATCCTTGACAATCTGAATTCTTCGGTATCTGAATTTGTTATAGCTAGAACCAGGAGAATGCCATCTCAATGATTCTATTACGTAAGGACATTCCTGTTGATAACGTGACAGAATTATGCGAAAATAAGGGCGTAAGAATGGAGCAAAATCATAGGATAACGAGACGGGAGAGTATGGGGGGCTTTACCCCTCCAAATTTTTGGAAAGGTGTAAGTAGGGGGGAAATGATCGGCCTTATTTGCTTAAAACTGGGAAACAAATAACAGAATTTGGTAACTTTCCGAAAGAGGCATCTAACAGCAAATAGAAATTTACTCTAATGTTTCAATTTCAAAGTTTTGGGAGAAAAAGTTGAAATTGCCCCATATGCCTATACGCAGAATTATCTCTTTTCTCCATACACGAAGACTGAGCCACAACGGAAGGGAAGCTACAGCAATGCCAGACGTACAGCATCAAAATTTTACCTCAACGCAATGGTAGCTTTTTCACGTTAACAGGATCAAGAGTAGAACATACTCTTCTGATATTTCTGTTAACTCAGTTTGACTCAGTACTAACTAACAAAATCTCCCATCGATTTTATTGCAGTCTTGATGGTGATACCAACTACAGTCGTGGCCAAACGTTTAGGACCATTAGTCTAAAATTGGTATTTCTACGCCTGAACCCACTGATTGCATCAGAAATCAAATTTATTACATCAGATAACGTCATTCATATGCCAGCCTATTTCAATCACTTTTTGCTTGTCCTTCAAGCAGTAAATACCATCTTGTACCTGATTTTTTGTTCGTTTTAGAGTTGTTGAAAACCCATGAAAATGGATAAAAAATCCTAATTTTCAGAAGTTCAGCGTGCTCAAATCTTAACTTATTATGATAAGTGGTCCTAAACTTTTGACCACGACTGTATTTCCTGCAAAGGCTGTCCTTAATACCAGCTTTTAAAATAGACTTTCTCTATTCCCATATCCCAGATCGACATTTCCCTATGAGAATGGAAAGTACACCCTCATATTAATCTCCTGAATATTGCACATGTTGCTAAATCACATCACAAATAATATCTACAACATTTTCTCAAAGGTTTGTCCACAGAAGAAAACAGAACAGAATCTCTTCAGGCTGAAACATCAAAATTTATGTATTTTATCAGTATACGAAGGTTGTTATCTCCTTCATGTATGGACACTACTTTGATTTTCGTACAGAAATTGTCGACGAAGAATGCTTTCAGTGTACTACAACAACAACATTTCTCTTTTGTTCCTCTTACCCAGGCCCACTTCCAACTGCTGCAAGCATATATGTACAGAAGATTTGCATATTGATCGGAAAGCGTCAGTCATTCGTAAGCTTTTTGATTAGGAAACTTTGATAATGACTGTGTTGCAGACGGCTCACTCTTCAAAGGAAAGGACATGTAAAGACGAAGCATTACAGCTGCTCAGTATAGACTACTACTCTTGGGCCTAGAATACAGATCAGCACGCTTTTTTACGTAAATTCTTCCATTCAGGATACTCGTATACCAACCCCCTTCCATTAATTTTGGGAGAGATTTTTAGAAAGATAAGGAATGTCTACAGAATATGCAATCTATTTATTAAGTTTATTAAGAATCCGTTTTTTTGTGCAATTGAAAGTATTCAACAATTCTTCAAACTTTACAGCATCGGCGGAGTAAAAGTCTCGAATGTCAACACATTTAATCTAATATTCTCAAGTCAGTGACAGCATCATTTGAAGATCTTTATTTGTCTTGAATAGCAGGTAATAATGATAATGATCATAGGAAAACAAAAGTACTTCAAACTAGGCATCAGAGCAGAATTATAGGGTGCAGTTGTAATCATGGCATACTTTGTCAACCAAGGGTCTCGCCTCTTTACTATATCCACTCTTGTCTCCTTAATAACTTACGTCACTAGTTTCCACTGCCGTCATAGTCAGTGGATTTTACTGGGCGGACATGTTCCCGAAATTTGTACACTGCACAGGCTGCTAATATTGGCTTAAGCAAATACATTACTTACTCATATTTAGTTTCAGGTCTTCACAAAGATCTACTTAGCATCGAGACTTAAAATATACTAGTACTGAATCAGAATAGGAAGACGATGTAGTGAATCATGGTTTTTGGAGAGTAAACAGTCACTAAAACACTTTTGCAGGCTCTTAAACCTGTTTAACGGAGGAAAGATATTGTATCGAGTGCTTGTTACTTGGCGTCAACGTAAAACAAATAATTTTAAATGAACTAATTTTCAATGCAATTAACATATGTCTATCTTTACTATTTCTCATACAACGTCAACTTCGTTTTGAAGAAACAAACTGCATATATAATGGTTTACTTCAACTATTTCTAAGACGAATGGATGCCCATGGAATGTGCTGTATGTTGGCTGTATTTAAAGCTTACATCATCTGTTAAGTAGCTAATACAGGTGTCTGATAGGAAATGGGCTGCAACTGAAGACAAGTGTCAAATGTTAGGTTGACTAAATTTCGCAGCACAGAGACTATATAGACAAGTTCATAGTCATTCTCTCTGCAACACAAAGACAATAGACAAGTTGCTAGTCATTCTCTCTGCAACACAGAGACCATAGACAAATTCCTAGTCATTCTTTCTGCAACTCAGAGACTATATAGACAAGTTCATAGTCATTCTTTTTGCAACATAGAGACTACAGACAAGTTCATAATCAATCCTTCTTCAACACAGAGACCATAGACAAGTTCATAGTCATTCTTTCTGCAACACAGAGACTATAGACAAGTTCATGGTCAATCCTTCTTCAACACAGAGACCATAGACAAGTTCCTAGTCATTCTTTCTTCAACTCAGAGACTATATAGACAAGTTCATAGTCATTCTTTCTGCAACTCAGAGACTATATAGACAAGTTCCTAGTCATTCTTTCTGCAACTCAGAGACTATATAGACAAGTTCATAGTCATTCTTTCTGCAACACAGAGACTATATAGACAAGTTCATAGTCATTCTTTCTGCAACACAGAGACTATAGACAAGTTCATAGTCATTCTTTCTGCAACACAGAGACTATAGACAAGTTCATAGTCATTCTTTCTGCAACACAGAGACTATAGACAAGTTCATAGTCATTCTTTCTGCAACACA
>JAAAKL020018509.1:0-10214 GCA_010016065.2 Carybdea cf. marsupialis auct. non (Linnaeus, 1758)
ACGGCAATCGATTCTACAGCATTTATATTGTATAAAACGTGGATATGAGACACATGATAGGTATAGATAATGCATCATTATAGAATTGAAAAGTTGTTACTCATGACAACATTTGCAGTGGCCGCCATCGACTCGCGCTCCGTTAACTTCAACGAAGGAAACTCAAATTGGCCGCAAAGCTGCCAGTGTGCAATGTTACAAGAAAGTAATTATGAGTAATTTATACATAACTTCGGAATAGGTCTCTGTCTAATTTATACCAGAGATTATAATCTCTGTTTATACTGGAAATAAGATTATCTATAATGGTAATGCACTACTGTAAACATCACGCTGGACCTTGATTGCAACACAGTAGCAATTTAACATAACTTAAATTCATTTATGTCAAAATAAGAAAACAACACATCCTACCTTTCCCAATGTTAGAGTCCTCCATATCCATAAATATGTTTTTATTTGTGAACTTATTTTTGGTTAAAAATACGTATTTCCCGATTTTCGTAGGGAGGGGGGAGGGGGTAGTACTGCACCAGCACCACATTGCTATAGGTCTTTCATGATTTGTACGCTTAAAGGTGACTTCAGGACCGTTCACGAATTCGGGAGTAATATTCTTCTAACCAATCTTTTGCAAACAGAAAAGGCCATTGACACCTCTATTACCACATAACAGATCCTTTTCTAAAAACACTAGCCTTGAAACGTTCGAGACCTTGTGCTGATCTGCCTGAGCACATCTGCCCTGAGTATAAGCTTCTCCAGACGCCAGTACGCATGCGCATTATCACGTAAACTTTTCTTATTGTCGTGGCATAAACGAAAGACATCACGACCAGAATCAAAGACCATTGATAGAGAGTTTCCTGTTTTTGAAAACTTATCGAACAACTTCCGTCAGTCAAAAAAGGGGGACTTAAAATTTATAGCGTCATTTTTGCTATTGCCATGGTGCTTTTGAAAGTGAGTTATACCTGTTTTTGAAAGTTTTCTTATTTTGATGATTACATATTGATGTGTAAATTTTGTTGGTTGTACGATAGAATAAAATTGCACGAAATATCAAGAACATTTTAGTACATAAAAGCTTTCTCTCGTCTGACACTCCTCAAAGTACACAGTCGTCAGAATCGAAATAGAGACGAAAATAAACAGAATTTAACCCAACTGTCTTTTAAAAGTAGCCAATCGGAAATCTGATTGCCAGATAGGCCTTGCTTTGACCAATTAGTGTCTGCGGATCTGAATGGTCAACCGAAAAGATGAATTCTATTTGTCTACAAAGCAACAGTTTAACTGCTTTGATGTGGACAGATCTGGCTTTACCTGCTATACGGAAGCGGCCAGTCGTATGCAATTTCGCACAGTCTGGGTTTTCAAGAAAGTGCTGCCCTATGGCAGAGTCATATTGCTTAGCAGTGCTTTTGATTTTTGAAATCCGAGATGGCTGTTTCCCTGTAGGAGTTAAGACTTGGCGAATACAGGACGGAGCATTCTGCTTAATTCTATCAAGAAATCTGAAAGTCGTGCCTCCGACATAGCCAGCCTCGCACTGGCAGAAAATGAGTACACAACGATGCCACAACTTGTGGAAGACACCACTGTCTTTGTGGTTAGTCGAAAAAGCTTTCTTACATACATAAACTACGCGTGGGGTCACAGCGCCGAAACACTTCTCGAAGGCCTTTTGGATCTTTTTTTTACGAAACGAAGAGAAAGGTTACTAAGTCAGGGCATACACGGGATATTTCTTTGGTCCAAAAGGTTTTTCACTGGAAAACAGAAATAATTTTGCCGTGATGGTTAAGTCTATAACACCTCCAGGACAGCCGTTAGACAGAAACAACTGCTTTAATGTATCAATTTCTTGTTGTTTACATCCTTTTTAAGAGTGTTATATATTGCCAGGTATAACTTGTTTAGCTTTTTAAGAAATTCAACCCAGGTTTTTGGGAAGATTAAAAATGTCAAAGTTTGTAGAAACCAAAAACTATGTTAGCCAACGCTGGACCAAAAGGACTGCCCACTCATACCCAATTCTTTTGTCGGTGCATGTCATCATAGAAGCTGAATTCGACACAACGTATTGCATCCTTCATAAATTCAATAAATACCTTCTCAGGGTGCGGTGGAAACATGAGCCCTCCACGATACAATTGCGTCGGCACAAGTCTCGTCCAAGGGAACATTTGAAAACAAGTGAGTGATGTCGAGAGAACGCAGAAAAATATCACGGGAATCGAAATTTTGGTTTTGTAAGTATGTAGCGCCAGTGAACGAGTACTTAAAACAGGTTGTAAAAATACAATTTTGAAAGCCACTTGGCCATTCAATGTTGCGAGAAGCTAATCATAGAAAGAATTGGTCGGAAAGGCAATCCTTTTTTGTGTGTTTTAGGGAGACCATGCATCCGTGGACGCAATGACCTCGTAAACGTCGCGCGGTAAATGACCTTTTTCGACTAAATCTGATTTACTCTTTAGGATACCGTGTTAAATTTTGGGTGTATTGTCGTGCCTTTCGACATTGCCAAGTTTTTGGAATTTACTTTAATCTAGCAGTATGTTATCCATTTTGTAGATATAATCTTTCTGGTTCAGGATAACAACCCCTGACCCTTGATCAGGATCTTTACTGAAAACTACTCTGGTGAGGGAACGTTTCGCAATGGACTGAATGGCGGCTGATGATGATGATGATTACAAACTCGACTATTACCAATTAAGGTGCTCTTTATATTTATTAATTTTTTGACTATCCTGGTAATGTTGTAGTAATAATCTGAAGTCAATGAAATGGGGGAATCAACATGGGAACTACTGGGAAAACCTTACAAGCTTGAGGAAGACCTAGACTATGTAATGGGACGGAAGCCTGCTCACCCACTGAAAAGCCATTGCAAAAATTGAAGGGGCTGAATGGAGATGCAAAGGTCATGCAGCTGACTGCAAAAAAAATCAGAACTTCAGCCTGAAATATGACAATAACATTCTGAGGATAATTAAGCCAACACCTATGTACTTTCTCAGCAACTCGAGTACATTGGACACATATGCCACTGGAGCAAACCTGTCGTGATGACGAGGGTGCAGTTTGCAAGACCAACCAGACCTTCCTACAGTGATATATGGGCAAGAATCTCAGATGTACCTCTAGACCAGACCAAGGGAGTAGCCTAGTCCAGGGAAGAATTAGCTCCATAGTGAACAAGTCCATTGACAGACGATATTAAAAGTACTTAGAGCTGTTTATTATCGATGACTATCTTTGTTTTGTTGTAACAATTAACAATGTCAATAAAATGTAAATATCTGCTACTATAAAGCCCTGTTGGGTGAAAACAGTGACAAGGATACATATACTCTTAAAGCTTATTTCTTATGAGAGCTAAAGAATGAATACATAGCACTGAAGTTTGAAAATTATCATCATCATGGTTGTCACCATCACCTTGACAACAAGCAATTGCTTTGTAAACTCAAGTAAAAAGGCTGTATATCAACTTTACGTAATTTCCCATATGTAATTGGAGAAAAATTGTCACTGAAGGAGACAGTTGCAAATCCAGGTAAAATATGTTTATGGATAATTAAAAAATGCCATTCCTTTATCTATGAAGATCACTGTTAACCAAGTATTAAGAAATTTTAACCTTTCACATATCCCCCCCCCCCTCTATTCATTGTGTACACAAGAGTGAAGAACTGAATCTAACCAAAGTCTCTTTCGTTCATTAATGAATAGTTGTCAAAATGGTCTTGCCATAGAGTGGGCTACTAGGAGATGTTTGTCAGACAAGGGGAGTGGTCAAACTGCATGTTTTCAGAATTTTTATCCCCAATAGCAATGGATTTGCAGGATGGGTGCTCTCTATGTATTTTGTACCTCAAACATTTACCTTCCATATTAATCTATAAAAACATTAAGTTGAATTACATTAACTGCTGCTAAAATCCATGTGATGATGATGGTATGCTTTTAACACCATGCACTCCCCTTTAATGGAACTAGGGTAATTTATATTCATGTGGGCCTTATTGCTTGTGCACAAGAAAACATTAAGCGAAAGTTTATCCTTAAAAATATATGATTACTGCATATCTTATCATCAACCCCAGCCCTTTTTGCAATAAAGTCATGGTATAAAACACCAGCATTATCCTTTCTCCACTTCCCCCTATTTCAGTCACTTTTCACCAAGCTCCCTCATTAGAGAGGCTTTTGTCAGAAAATGACACTTGTGATACTTGAAGCAAGTTCTAATTTAAGAACTGAAAAGTAATGTACACAAAACAGAGTGTTCTCATATTTTGCAGCAGCAACGTCTTTGTCATCTTAATTTATTACCCATTTTGAATGATAGCATGAAAGGTTGAAAAGCACACTGATTCAAAGTTGAGTTTAAACTTAAAACAATTTTGGTGTTATTATTCTCTGTTCTCAATACATTTTATCAAAGTGCATATTTGTTGCATCATTAATTAATAATCAACCCTCACAAAAACTGCTGTTAAAGGATTCAGTACATCAAGTTTCAAAAAATTTGAAATACCGGTATAAAAACTTCAACCAACCCCATTTAATGATTTAAGCAACCCATATATCCCAAATTTGTATAATCAGAAGTAACGAGGATGTGTAGTCTATCCCCATAATATTTTACTCACAAAATGTATTAGTCACAATACACATGAAACTACATTTACAAGTTTCAGGACAAATAAATTGTCTGGAATTACAATTACATGTTTTCCAAACTTACACCATGTGTCACTATACTAAAACAAAAACTACTGATCCTCTACTACATCATCCCTTACCAAACCTCAAGTTTCAAACCAGTGCCAATTCCTCGGCAACATAATTTCTTTCGTTAGAGACCACACACTTATGATTTTAACAAAAGAAGAAGAAGGATGTGACATTTTGTTCATGAACAATAAATCCTGGTGCCTACTAAATTGGTAGATCTGACTCATTAAGGAAATTTTTTTTCTGGACTTTAATAACCATGTGCCTAAATATCTTGGGAAGTGGGGGTGGGCTGGTGTAGAAATTTCAATACCTGAAATCGCCATGAAGGCTAAAATCTTGTAAAAATGTTCTACAAATTGATTACTAAATGTGTAGATTTGTTACTCAATGTCAATTCATGCTGCAATATGCCATAACTTGATGCTGCTGACACCAAATGAGGAGTATAGATAGCTCATGTTTATCCTGTTTGCAGCAACATAAGTTCAGCTATTGCTGTTCCACATTTGATTCAAAGTTTAAGACATATGAAGTTTTGCTCAAATATATGTGTAGGTTGTTGAAAGATAAGTTTTGTATTTGAAGAAAGGGGGTGCATAGCTGTATACATTAATAATACTAAAAGAAATATGTTGGGGGCCCTAACAGAACCCCACCAATTTAATTGGCACCTGAGAGTATTACAGTAACTTAAAGACTACAAAGTTTCTACCAGTCATCAACAAAGGATACTTTTTGTGCAAGTGATAATAAAACTGTTAATTTATTGACAGATTTAAAATCAGTGCTTAACCTTTTGTTTCTTGAGTAATGAGTCTCGGAGTGCAATCTGCTTGTCCCTAAATGATCTCTTTTTTTTCGTCCTGGCATTTTTGGAATGGGATATCATCATAAATGGCTTTTTCTTCATTTTCTCCTTGTTAGTTGTACTTGCAAATTCACTAAACCTTTTCTTCTTAGGATTTGCCTTTGATTTACCTTCACGACCATCCTTAACAGTTGCTAAACGTTCTTCCTTGTCCTGCTTAGGCTTTTTGTAAAGATTCAAGATTCTATTTTCACTTACTATTTCTGTGCTACCTACTGTC
Source organism: Carybdea cf. marsupialis auct. non (Linnaeus, 1758) (assembly GCA_010016065.2). Lineage (NCBI taxonomy): Eukaryota > Metazoa > Cnidaria > Cubozoa > Carybdeida > Carybdeidae > Carybdea > Carybdea cf. marsupialis auct. non (Linnaeus, 1758). Next base: position 5,844 of record JAAAKL020018509.1, read on the forward strand.
TTAGATTTGTTATCCAACTTTCGTTTTCGATTTTTCTTTCCTCCATCAACCTGGTTCACAATCTGCTGCTTTTGTATCTGCTTAAAATCCTCATCTGTTAATATCCTGCTTGAACTTATTAGCTCTGCCTTAGTGACTTTGTCCTCAGAATCATCTTCCTTATCATCAATGTTTTCATTTCCTTCATCTTCATCAGAGGAATGTGAAATGTCAACCCACTCCCCATCAGAATCACTCTCCTCATCACTTTCGTATTCATTGTCAAACTCCTTTTGCTGATAATCAGCACTTGATTGCTCAAGTAATTCTGCCCCTACAACAAAGCTAGGGGCTTCAACCTTTCCATAACCTTGTGCTGATGGTTCACTCAAATCTGTGGGTCTACCTCTATCCTTCTTATGCAAAATATCTGGATTCACACTTCTGAATAGTTGAATAAGTGACCTAGCAGCCATTATCACTCCCTTATTTTTAGTTTTTTTGTAGAGTGACAAATCTTGAAGCAAATCTGATGACATTGCCAATGGGCACCGCACACATATCTCTCTAACAGCATTAATGCCTACTGACATAACTTCAAATGAGTTCCTCTCTGTGACAAAGTTATTTACTATTGTTCTGAGGACTGGTTCTACAGCATCAGGGGGTACAAGCTGGTGACACGCTTGGGCTACATATGTCATAAACTTTGTAACTTCACGTTGATGTGGTTGAAGAAACCTCTGCACAAATGGATAAAAGTTTAACACAATAAGTTCATGAATACCAATCAATCTTGAGATGAGATTTAACATTGTAAGCCTAACTTCAAATCTTTCTGTTGAGGACTCCACTTGCTGGAAAAGTTTCTCTGCAAATCCTTGTGGGTCATTTATAAGGTGTATTGCCGAGAAATTGAAAGTTAGGGGTTTTGACTTTTTCTTTGATTTACGCAACAAAGACAGTGCCTTTTCCAACTTTCTCTTCTTCTTGCTGTTCTTCTTCTTGAGGCCACTTGCGTGCACAAGTTGCTTTGCAGCTGCAACCTCATCCTCACTTTCTGACTCACTGTGATCCTCCTTTGTTTCATCTGTGCCAAGGAAGAAGGTTATTGCCGTCACCATGATCTTTGTGATCTTCGAAAAACATGCTGTGACAATAACATTAACTGTCTTCGAATCGTGCCAAATATTTCGTCGGTACAATTCTATCATAGCATCAAGAGACATTTTAGCTGCTATAATATGACTATCCTTCAACATACTAAACATGAAATTTTGTAAAGTTGTGTTCACTTTGTTGTTTTTATGTTTCGAGTTAATATTCTTGATATCTGTTACAATGTGGACATATAATGTCTTCCTTAGAAGCTTGTCCTTACATCGAAAGAGCTTGAAAAACAATTCAAGTGTGCTGAGCGGTGAAATAAGTCCTTTATTTCTAAGAAGAATCAGAGACTTGCACATTGTCATCCTTAAGTCACTATCCATGTTATCATAATGAAGCAATAACAGCTGACTCAGCTCGGCAGGGTATGATTCCAGCTCCTGTGGGTAACACTGAGCGATTTGACTCAGGAAAGTTACTAACGACTCCAACTCCGGTGAAGAGTTGCCTGGTGAAAGTTTAAAGACTTCCAGAGCTGATTGAAAATGATTAAGCTGTTGAAGAAACTCTTCCTTGTACGTATCTGGGTCCTTTTTAATGACATTTTGAAGTTGTGGTAGATTACTGGGAAGGGAACTTCTGCTTCTCGAAGTCATGGTCGCTTCCTCGAGAAGGCCACGTTTTCTACATAGTAGAGGTGAGTTGGAAAGAACATCGCTTCTAATGATGCGCAACAAATCTGAATAAATACAAAAGAGATATCAAGCTAATTTATGCAAATCTATGGTATATGCATATTTTCTCACTCTAGAATACGGTATCTTGTAGAACTTAGCTGCCTCGTTCCAATGTGTGAGGCAGAGCAGTGTGAGAGTGAGAAGGAAGCATCAGTTAAAAATTTGGCGCGAAAATGATGTCATCAGCTTCCATGAACACATTGGGAACACCTTCCGAGTATCGGTTGTACACCACATGGCTATGTGAAAACATTTTAGTATGGCCACTTTATTTAAATATTTTGGGAAGTCACCAAAATTAGCCAAGACACCTGATCAGAATGCTAATATCCAAACGAAACTTATCAAAGAAAGACCTTCAGTGGATGGAACACCGAAATCGGCATTGATTTCAAATGGAACCAATCGCAATACCTTAATTGAAGAAGGTTCGATCGTATGGGCTAAACTAGGGGATCACCCCTGGTGGCCCTCAATGATATGTTCTCATCCGACAACGAAAAAATATAAGAAAAAGGATGAAGTGCATGTTCAATTTCTTGGAAAGCCACCAAGTCGCTCATGGGTACAGCAAAGGTAATGTGTCCATAGATCATTTAGTAGGCCTGATAATAGCAGAAATTTTTAAATTGTAACCATTTTAAGACATATTGGCCTATTTACGATTTAATGAGTGAAAATTCTATTTACACGCATAGGAAAGTTGCTTTCTATGTTGATGAAAATGTACTATTTTAAGTCAATGAACTTTGATTTAAAACTGATCTGGACTAGACGTCTAGATAGGTTCGGCTGAGCAACGGGGGAGGTTTTTTTGCTCCTCGCGTTTCGGGAAAATGCGGTAGTTTTGGTTCTTCTAACAATCCGCATAACATTTTTTGTACAGGGGTAAACCTAAATCAAGTTTTGTTTTTGAGTCACACATTGCCTTTTAATCGTTAATAGTGTGAATGACCTCTCTAGTTCAATTAGAGCCCTTTGAATTACAAGAAGATATAGCCATCAATGCTAGGAAAGGTTCTCCTTTTGCTTTGACCATTATGAACCTAGCTTACAGGCTTCCTTCTCGATCTCGAGGGTCGCACACTTATTATTGGGAATATTATGATAGAAGGTATCATTGAAGTAAGGATGTCTCCCTAGTAACAAAGGCCATGGCGACGGAAATTTTCTCCCCCCACCCCCCACCCCCCCACACTTTGAGATCGCTCGGAACTTGGTCTATAGCGGTTGGATACATAACCTATATTATGATTTAGTTTTTCTTGGAATACTGTCTTCAGCTTAGCAGCATAGGTGTACAGATGTAAATGATTCGATTGGGATGCAACAGGAGCTTTTCTATTTTGCAGAAATGAGCCAAGACTGACTATCTGGAAAACAATGACAGGATGTAAGACCATGCGCCTTTATGAGTGTCATTTTCCTATTCCAAAATCACCTTTAATGTCGTCCAGATGTTCAACACAAGTATTAGCCTAGGCTATAGGATCTGAACAACTTCATGAAAGCTGATACCTCTTATTAACTGACAAGACAAGAGTTCCTCTTTTACCTGGCAGTTACTATAACCCCATTCATCTTGATGTTAGTCAATTTCATCTAAGTTGATGTGTCTTCAAAGATATACTCTAAAAGATTGTGGTATATGCTGAAGCATGGTACCCCCCTCCCCCCCATCCTTCATTGGCGTAAATTGACATTATTATTAGATCAAAAGCTACCACAATCAGAGTGATTGAGAGATATTATTCTGTAAGATTAACAAGTGTGGGAGTTATAGCATATTTAGATTTATATATTCATTTCATCTATTTGGAATACCTCATTATCATAATGTAAACAATGTGATATAACACTGATCAAGCAAAAACTTGCTTTTCCTTTTCCCCATTGTTTAGTTCCATTACAATGGCAATTGTTGTACCAAGCTAGCACTCCAGGATCAAGTACTATTATTACTTCTTCCATATGTATATATTATTGTTTATTAAAAAATTCATATCTACCATATATCTATATATATTTATATCTTTTATCTGTTGGTGGTTGTGAAGGAATGTGCGTGACATTAAAGAAGATTGTGGTGGAGAAACTGAGGACCTTAAAGAAGCATATGAACAAGCCAAAAGTGTCCTGATTTTGTCTAAGAAGGAGCGCCTTGATAAGCTTTATGCATGCATTGCATCTGATGAAGAAATGGATACTGACAATGAAGATGCCCCTTGCACTGACGATCGTGAAGAGACAACTTTGAAGAGCAACAAAAAACGATCAAGAGCAGCTTACAGCAGTGATGAGGATGATGTCCAAGCTGTACAGGTATGTAAAATTTACTATTTGGAGCTGTTGTAGTCTAAGGGATGACTTTTCCCCCTTCTGTATCAGGGTTGGCACGATTTAAATCAAATGATTTAAATCACCGATTTAAATCATTATTTAAATCAACTGATTTTTTTATTTAAATCACTGATTTAAATCAAACGCTTAATTTTTTAAAAATTTGAGTAGTTTTTATTTTGCTTTTGTTCTTCTTTTGTTTTTTTAA
>JAAAKL020018510.1:0-10214 GCA_010016065.2 Carybdea cf. marsupialis auct. non (Linnaeus, 1758)
GACGGCAGAGTGTCAGAAGATGTAATTTCCTGGAAATAATTTTATGTTGAGTTTTTTAATGCCCAAAAGTGTTTTGAACTAAAATAGTCACCTTAATCAGTGACAGATTTGTTTGATTGTTACGTGGAAACAGTAAAGATTAAAAAGATTAATTTTCAAAAATTTTATGTGTATGTTTCCCATGTTCGGGTTATTTTCGCTGGGCGAGTTTCTGTATTGACATCAGCATTCCTATATTTCCTTCCCTGATTCAGATTACCATAATGCCATAGCAACGAAAAAGAATGTTAGTTTTATTCTCAATGACTAATCTCATCTGCATTTTTCTAATGTTTATTTTTGCATATATTCTTTTGTTCGCACATTTCCTTGTATCATATTTTGCAAGGAAAGTTTTAACGGCATTCGAACTGGATCTAGGATTCACATGGATTTTAGGACGAAAGACCCCTTAATACGAGTGTTCGTATGATACCCCTTTTATGAGGTGTACTAAGTAAGAAATTTGTCACAGAACTGTAAAAAGTCGATAGGTGAGCGGGATACTTTCAATGTATCTTACTTAATGTGCCACAGGGAACTGACAATTTTTGCAAGCTCACCCTTTTTCACGTTGTTTGACATTTGGGATTCAATACAGAGATAACGTCTTTTGAACTTACGCAGGAGTCGCAGGGACTTCTTCTTGATGATGTTTTGGCTGCAGACAGAGAAGTAGCTGCACTTTATCTTCATGGGTAAGTGAATTCTATTAAAATTCGACATAAAGGAGTGGACTTTTTCCAACCGGTGGACATGCAGTATATAAGGTGCTCTTAAAGCACTTGAAACTGATACATTATCTGTTTTACACCTGCAGCACGACAGGCTTATCCGGTACAAGGTGAAGTGGGGTTCTACTCTGGAATATTTTTTTTATCCATTTATTTCATCAGGATTATAATCCCTTCAGCACACAAAAATATCTAAAGACTGAACTACTTCCATACATTAATAATTGTAAACATATAGATGTTACTACATTCAGAAGTTTTGGGGTTCTCATCTTTGCTTTTCTGCTGCTCTTCCTTCTTCGTCGTGTTTTGCTGAATATTTGTATCAGCTCTTGAAATGTGTTTTTAATACTCTTTGAAATCGATTGTAACTACTTATTGCTAAAAGAATACAAAGCTGGTCGTATTTTTGTTAGTACAATGATCTAGTTTTAATTTTAGTTCTGGTTTTGTTTAGTTTAATTTGTTTTGGTTTGGTGTGGTTTAATATTAGTCAGTTTAGTTTATGTAGGTAGATAGTTACTAAGTTGTAAATGTAGTGGCAAATTAAAACGTGCTGATTACCTTGCATGGGCATGCAGTGCTGACAGATGGTGAGCCAAACCTAAGAGCGAGATACAAATATCAAAATCATTATTACAAATATAAAGTTTTCTTTGGTTCCTCTAGCTCTTGATCTTTCTGTGTGCTGCCCTGAAGGACGGGAATAACTTTCGTGCCTTGCAGGAAACTGTAGTTCCTAGTAAGTGGTCCACGCCCCGGTTGAAGAGGGAATCGAAATGAAATGAGATATGATTTGAGCCGGCCAGGTACTCACCAAATATATTACCATTGTTTCCCAATGTGCCAACCGCCAAATCGGTAGATCCAATTCATATCAGAATTTCTGAACTATTCTTCCCTACCCACCAGCCCCCTCCAGTAAACTTAGATTTGAGAGAGTAGCTACAGAATCTGGCACTATGAATGATGTTGAGCATTTATAATTCCATTTAATGTTGAATGAGGATGTGTCATAGATTGCAATGGCATATGAGTACAGTTAGAGAAAACGAAAGCAAGGATTAGTAAGTCACAGAACATCTCATATTTTTGACATATGGCTCACTTTTTAAATTTGCCGCCAGACTGTGATTAATCAGAGTATACTCGTAATTATGTAAAAGCATCAATTTTCTGCTTGGAATTCGAAGTTGTCAGCCACTATGATCAAACTCCAGTCGAAGAAGTGAAAACGGAGGTTTTCTCTCTGACCTCCTTAAGATATACGTTACCGTTCCTTTTAAACACTTACCACTACAGCACAGAGTATGTAGATTGACATTGTAAGTAGTAATATAAATCATACTCACCCCTTTTCCTTTTAGTCATGGTGCGTCTTCTGAAGATAATGATTCTGGCCTTGGGAGAGACTCAATGCCAGTTTCTCCAGATCACCATGAATGTGATAGTCAGGAAGGCTCAGAATACTCATGGTACGTGACTATGTTTACTTTTAACACTTTATGTTTCTACGCTTAAAGACCAGGAGATGTTTCAAAATTTGCAATGATCAGCGCTTTGTAAACCATTTATAGCAAGGCTTTGGAGTACTTAAAAGGGTTTTTCTCTTATTACCATTGTTAGCAACCTTCTTTCTGGGAATGAAGGCAGTTAATGAGCAGACGGCAAATTGCTCAAGAGGAACGACAGTTTCAACATTGCTTTGTATCATCAAGGGCTTCCTCATAGCCATTGAAGATTCGCGAAATATTGATAACCATCTTCTGTGCTTCCGCCTTATGGGCTCAATAATTATCATTTGTCATTTATCATTTATCATCATCATCATCATTATCATCATCATCATCATCATCATCATCACCCTCATCATCGTCATCATCATCATCATCATCATCGTAATCATTATAATCATAATCGTGATCATCACCATCATCGTCATCGTCATCATCACCATCATATTCAATATCAAAATGGGTGTTGTGTGCATCTTGTGTGCAGCTTGTGTATTAACAGCATGGTCATTGATATCTAAGCTGACATTGACATAGCGCTGCAATAACCTCGCGTCGTCGAAACATTGCCCTTTAGTAAGCAGCGTTTCCCATTTGAGAATCCAAGTGTCTGATATAGAAACCTGTAGCCATGGTGATTACCGAAGACTAAGGGAAAGTTACCTAAAGTAAAGATTCCCTCCTTTGAAGGTCAAAGATCAGTTTATGTATTCATCGAAAATGGTGGCCTGTGAAATATATGTAGCCTTGGGCATGGATTGCATTGGTTTCCTATTTAGGCACAGACTTGCTGTTGACAGAGAGCCATAGTCATGGTGAAGGTGTCTGCCAAAAAGGTGGCAAGGCTCTCACCAGTGTGCAACCAACGTATGTTAGGTAAAGCAGATCTGGTGTGGTGTTGGGCGTGTCCTCCCGATATTTTTAGATGGTACGAAGGTGCATGAAACAGTTGATGTCGAAGGTGAGCATTTGGGTCTAGACTTTGAAACTGCAAATCGTTAGTGCTAAGTGGTTTATTCAAAATTATCTTTAATTATGTAGTGAATGTTTTTGTGGTGGCTTTATCTGTTGGATTCTGTCCGTTGTTTCGAAAGCTTTCCAGGCTTGAGTTTATCATATAAGGGAACGTTTTGTGAGATCATTCAACAAGAGTCCTCTAATTACTTTTAGACAGGTTTCGGTTCTACCAAACATGGTACATGATGATGATAAAAAAGTCTGATTTTATACTTCGAAATTCAGCGTTTTTGTCGCTGACAAAACAAATCAACTACGGAGGTACATGCTTTATTTAATAAGTTCAAAGTAAGGATGGGTTCTGGTTTGATCAAACTGTATAAAGACAGTTTAAGACTACAATGGCCTTAACTACTTCTTCTTGGTTCGTTGTCCTCTTTCATAGAAAATGAAAGTCACTGCAAAATACGGGCCAAGTTCTTTAAATTGTTTTATTCTGTCGGAAAACATCGATAATATTTTCCAAACCAGCTAACGCAGTCTTTTCATGCGCCCGTAAGTAGGAGTCTTGCTCGGATGCCTCCACTTTTCACGGATGCGCCAATGACTTGGATGTAGAGGGGGGCCATGGTAGCACTGGAGTGATTTAATGCCATTAAGCCCGGTTTGTTGGAGGGTTACCAAAATGTGTTAATTATAGGGAAGGAAAAGTGGATGTGTGGCGTGTGCTTCCACAGACATTTGCTTAATTCGTAAGCTTCTTCTTCTTCTAGTCAATTAGCGCTAGGCGCTGCTGCGGCTTTGGTGACATCAAGTCTCCTTCTTAGTGTTCCTTCTGCCAGGTGAGTTGCAGCTGCTATAATTCGATGTTTTCAGCTTGCGATGTTCTTGAAGGTGCCGCTGGTTTACTGTCTTTGATGCTTTTCTCCTCATGCCAGGATGACGCTTTTCAGAAAGACTGCTTTTTTAATGTAGTGACTAGTGATGAAAGACATTTGCCTGGTGTATTTCAATTCATAGGTGATTTCATTCTATTTAAGCATTCATTCGTTAGTTTCTTTCTCATCTATGGTCTCTTAAGTAGTCTCGTGTACAAGGCTTTACATTCTATGCACTGTCACCTTCCACACAGTCCGCGCCTCACAGTCAATACCTTTCAGTATTTGCGAGACAGCCCATGCCTTACAAGCCATGCACCATAGCCCATGCTTTACAACCCATGCATCATAGCCCATGCTTTACAACCCATGCATCAAAGCCCATGCTTTACAACCCATGCATCAAAGCCCATGCTTTACAACCCATGCACCATAGCCCATGCTTTACAACCCATGCACCATAGCCCATGCTTTACAACCCATGCATCAAAGCCCATGCTTTACAACCCATGCATCATAGCCCCTGCTTTACAACACATGCATCATAGCCCATGCTTTACAACACATGCATCATAGCCCATGGTTTACAACACATGCATCATAGCCCATGGTTTACAACACATGCATCATAGCCCATGCTTTACAACCCATGCGTCATAGCCCATGGTTTACAAAACATGCACCATAGCCCCTGCTTTACAACACATGCATCATAGCCCATGCTTTACAGCCCATGCTTAACAGCCTTACCACCCTAACTGAACAGCTTTAGTGAGTCACATTGCATTGGCCATAGCTGAAAGCTGTCTTTAGGGACACCACTCCTAACACTCAGACGACAGGAATATTTTTGTGTAAGTATCCGTTTCTCGTGGTATATGAAAGATATTATCTTGGTCATTGTTTTCAGTGACTTGGCAATCTGAAAAGTTGATACAAAACACGAAGTTTTCGTTTAGTAATAGATCCATTTTGCTAAACATTTTCGCCCGATACTGGTCTCAGCAGTCATCTGGAGGGAAAGTTCAACTCTGTCGCAAATAATCTATAGGAAAGAAGATGATCGGAAGACGCTTTTGCAAAAACACTATTACTTATGAGTGGCAGGTTTTTGGTCACTCGTGTTGTTGAAAGTGCGTGTAAGTTATAAACGAATACTTTTTACCGACAAAGCACATGCTTCTTCCTTTTAATGAATGGAGCTTTCATAGCGGCAAGATGAAATGGAGGATGTACTTAAGCTATTACCCTTAAGGATGCCACTTGGCAGTGGTCAATGCAAGCATGTTTACCTGTCTCTTATTCACGTTTGGGAAATGGAGCTTGGTTAGCAAACACGAATTACGCGACTCCTTATTTCCTAAAAGTTATGTTAACCCCCTAGACGTTGACAAGAATCCATGTACACCTTAGTAGTACCCCATTTTACTGTGGGCTTTACGGCAAGCAATAATCGGTATATTGTAAGAATTAATTGTCAACCACACCGTCTGGTTTCTCGTACCTTTCCCTTTGCGTCATTTCTTGTTGGGAAATAAATTTTGATTCTTCATATTTGTGCTGATAGTGTACAATATTGAACATACCAGAATGTTAGATATGTTATTTGCAAGTTTGCTTGACCATACGTGATAGGGATACTGCGGTGCTTAGGGAGCGTGGTTGGCGTGCAGATGTCCATGTTTAAGGGCAAGAACCCTGCCTGCGAAACTCATTTTTCTTTGTATAAATCTGTGAGCCCATTGTACTTTCCATCCTGTAAACAGTATGATCCCTTCTCTTCCTAGTAACGTCACAGAACGCAATATCCTTCCGTTTGTACCTTGTAGAAAATGTAACTGAGAAATTGTTTCTTGATAAATTAATTCCAGTAACATTTTCTCGTGATTGAACACCTTTCACCTGCTAATATACACCCTGGTAATCCTTGGGAAAATAGGGATTCTTTTCCAAGGAAGTTGTTTTGAAGTAGCTTCTAGTTGTAAATGTCATATTTCGGTTGGATGTATCAATTGACCCGGATGTAACCTACAAGCCATCTTTAAACAACGTTTTTTAGGTTTGAAATTATAGAAGTAATCATCAATTCGGACAACATCCATTTTGTTTCTTGTTGATTGCTGACCATGCACTCGATAGTTTCTTGTTTAGAAATTATGATGTTTTGCTTGATGATACAATGTGTCTAGATATGGCCAGTTTTAAACGTGTTTGATTAGACCGGTCGGCAGGTTTAAAAGGGGGCATATTGTCGTATGCGATTGGCAGACCAATAAAATTCATTGTTTTGTTTTATTGATAAACATAAATCGTACCAAATGTTCTTCGATACACTCGTAGATATTCTTGATGTGGCTACCCAAAATGACCTGCAGTGGCTTTGGAATGCTCTAAGCTTTTTTCTCTCACTCGTACGCCTTTCAGTAACCATCTAGGTCAGCTACTCCCTTCCAAGTCGCCAACTAGTTTTCACACCCCTTGAAGAAATATTATTAATATCGATTTGATGTATAAATAACAAAAGCATTATGTTCTTACAACATATTTTTGGATAACTTACAGAGAAGATGGAAGACGAATTGTTACTTTTAAATTAGGTAAAACACGCAACCCCGTTCTATGTTAAGACAAAGCCGTAGGTGGTCAAAGCGCCCTTGTACATCCTAGTAACCACCCTATAAGGACTCCCAATTAAGAAGCATTGCTAAAAGATAAGAGAAACTGGGGCCTTTAATACCCTCCTAAGCTTGATTTCAGTTTTACATACTTGAATGTTTTTCTTTAGGAAAGACGATCAAATTCTAATGTCACTATGTGGGGACTTGAAAAATGAGAAGACAGCACCAGGTACATGATTTTTATGCTTTTTAAAGCTGTTCATGTATTACGTAACTTTGATTTAATCCTTAGAAGTTTAACCCAGCTCTGCGATACCTTACCTACTTTGCAACACTTATTTAGAATTTTGCATCAGCCGTTTATTTGGTAAATGGGTGGGCCCAAGAAATGTCACACCCGTGACTTTCGTGACTTTCAGGAGCTTCATCCCTTGCTTTTTGTAGCTTCAGGGTCACCACCTTTCTTGAAAGTCATGGAAGTTCTTAAAGCCACCTGGCATTTGAATGTAACGTCGGGATATCCTGAAGATTGCCTCTAAACAAGGCATAGTCCAGGAATCTTTCTTGAATGTGGTTTTATCCCTTGGGATCCTGGAAATCGTCCCAGACAAAACCATCACCTGGAAAATGGGGAGTTTCAATTAAAGTGTCTTGACGTTTTTAGATTACACAGCCATACGTTATTATGTATTATTTTTTATTCTACCAATCTTTAAGTTTATTTTGTATCGTGGATATCCTATTGAAATGCCCGGAGATCTCCTAAAATTCACGTCTTAAAAATAGTTGCAACTGTTGAGTTAATAAGTCCAATTCGGCATTTTTGTGTTTTGTAGTATTTTATTGGCCTGAGCATCAAACGACTGTCTTTTGTAACATGTTTTCAATTGTTGTAGAGACAAATTAATCGGCTTTGAGTAATAGGTCTTTGATATTTTTTATTTAATTTTATGGTCACCATAGGGGAAGATGTTTGCTGAAAGAAGGGGTGTATTAAATTGACTTTTTAATATATCGAATTACACCATCAGTAGTAATTGGATGTTATTTAGGTTGAATATGGAATTTGGAGATAAAGTGTAGAGAAGATTTTTCAGATAATTACTATGTCCTGCAAGCTCCTGAGGTTGAATATAAGAACAGAATTGTGTGTGTGCCACTGTGAAATGTCAAAACCTTGTTTCAGCTGAAAGAGATATTTCCACGTAAGGTTTTGGAATTTTGGAAAGTTTGTCTTTCAGTTTGAATTTTAAAGTCCCACTATTTTTTTTGTTTGACCAAAGAAAGGTTTGATTCTTATAAGACCAACCATATGCAATAGTCTCACCTCAAGCTTTGAGCTGAAAAAATTAAAGTAAGCGCTTTGACTGCTGCATTAAAGGTCTTGAGAACATTGCATCGAGCACGAGTGTTTCCTTGTGAAAGAGGGAGGTTAGTTAGAATGGTCTTCGTTATTGCTATATCGTCACCAGTTCGTTTAGACAGTACCTTAGATCATTTATCACAGCTCATATCTCATGCCTACAGCTATAGGAGTTGTTGTAACTTAGCACGTTGCTTCCAAAATTGCGTCAATGGTCCCATTCAAGCGCCTCAATGAGCACAGTCCAGCACCACCCTCATTATTAGCCCCATCATTTTTTTTGTGTTGGTATACGATGCGAGTCTCTAGAAAAATTTTATCACTTAAGTAAGTAAGGAATACAAGAAAACTTTAATCCTTTGTGTTTTAGTGGCCTTCATTAAAGCATCGGTTTACCATGATTTATTTCTGATCATTTTAGATCATTTTCATGAGCACATAGTGACGCATGAATTCTTCTGCAAGAGCCCCTCAATTCTTAGTAATCCCAAGCTGGTTATCAAAATGAAAGACAGGTAAGTACGTGAACTAGCTAATGGATGCTAATTTTCGTTACTCTATACGAGAGGTACTCGCAGATTTGAAAGACGATTGTGCATTCTGTACAGAATATTTCTAGTTTTGCTTCTCTTGGCAAAAAGACTGTTTAGTTGCTACGACGTAATGGGTAAGTATGCTACACAGATGCAGTGTGTAATTCGGGAAGTGGTAAGGGCTTCCCAAATCCTAAACTTTTAGTAAAAAAATACTTACCTTAAGTTGCCAACAGCCTCTTTTGGTGAAGAGTGCAAAAGAAGGAAGAAAAGAACGAACGCGAGAATGCAGCTGCGAGAGAAACAATAAAGCTTAGGCAGGAAAAACGGTATCTGTATTTGCAGCTATTTGCCCACAGTGAGTAGCTCCATAGCTAGGGGAAGCATGAAATGGAGACTATGATTTACTCCAAGGAGAGTTGAGGTCGGGAAGAAGCCAGAACAGTTATTTCTGATATCGACATTATGAGTGAATGTCGATATCAACTAATTTTGCACGTTGGAAGTTTGATGGTAAGGACAAGGGTAGATGTAGTAAAAAGGGAACATGCAGCCATACATTACCCAATTGCAGCCTTGCGATACCCATGGAGGCACAACCTTACCCACTCTAATGTGAAATGCCCCTGTTGTATAATATCAACCAGTTTATCAGCGTAGGCCTAACCGAGCGCAAAAATAAGAGGATTGATATTTTGCGATGCTAGAACTTCAGTGGATGCGTGGAATAAAACTTGAAGTAACAAAAACTGAACATATTTTGCAGTTTTGCTGTGAGACGTTCTGCACATTTTAACGAGTATTAAACGCAGTGTTTTGTGTACTGGCGTTTTATGATTGGGTTACCACTGCCAGTTAGAAAGAAAATGCGTTTCTGCATAAAAAAAAATTATCATGACGTCATGAGTTTAGTGCTCGTTTTAAAGAATCCAGCCATTTTTATGGAATGTAACCTGGCATTCTCTCACGCCTTTTCACATGAAATTGTTGGCAGCTTTCCGAGAAGCACCTTCTTAGTCAAGCATTATTTTATGTTGTTTACTGTACTTGATTCATCGGCATAAATGGTGATCGCTTTTGTTTTGCTCTGCAGCGATGATCATGAATTGTAGCTTCTAATGTTTATTGTTCCTCAGAATGAATTCCAAAAATATGTTTCTACAGGTACTACAACTGGCAGGTTGCTGCACCTTACTTGATGTCACTTTTAGCCTTCAAAAAGCCGTTAAATAAGGTAAGGCTTAATGCCTTTTTGCATTTTCTTGGATGTTAATACGTATGACGTTGTCTCAATAGCTTCCTTACCGATCAGTGGTTCTCTTACATTGATTGTAATTTCAAAGTTCGCGTGAGGTTGTTTGTGATCAATGGCTGCTCCGGGTAATATAAGGGGTGAGACGCGATGTTACCTATGAAATTTAATAGCCAGCAGTTTATATCGCAGATAAAGCGCGGCATTTGACGTACGCTACAAGCTTTCCACTGCTATGCGAGTTTTTGCAAAGGAGTTTGAGTTACGTACATAAATTAGCGCTTGAGTACATTTATAGCGGAATAGAGCAAGGCTCTCGGTCTTCA
>JAAAKL020018511.1:0-10213 GCA_010016065.2 Carybdea cf. marsupialis auct. non (Linnaeus, 1758)
GGGTTGATGGCATCAGTTAGATATCTCGTCTCAAATTACCTAGAGGGTTGATGGCATCAGTTAGATATCTCGTCTCACATTACCTAGGGGGTTTAGGGTAACTTGAATATGAATTGCTGTGAAAGGATGTGTTCTTACATTTGCCATAACATTATAATTAAGACTGAAATATACTTCAAACATGGAGTGGTTTCAAAATCGTTGCGTTCCTTTTGCGCCGATCTAAGTATGCTCTACGCATTCCTTTCTCAAGCACTACATTTTTTGTGTCAATGTCACTTTCACTTTAATGATATATACATCAGCAAGTACCAAACCTATTAACTTGAGAAATACGTCCTATTTATTAGGTTTAACAGCATTTCTAAATGTTGGGTCTTTCTAGATGATGTTGCGTCTACTTCTCCTTTCACTAAAGGGAAGTGGATTTGATAATTTATCGAAGTTCGGGTCTAAATATACACCGTAAACATGTAACTGATGAATTTACTCCTTACCTTACCACAAAATCATTGCTAAAGCAAGAAACTCTGAGTAGCAAATTCACCGTATATATATATATATATATATATATATATATATATATATACATACCATACGTATATATACATATATATATAGGTATATATATACATACAAATCAATCAATATTATCAATAACTTTACTACTAAACAGTGATAAAAAGGACAACTGAATCATCACAGTTATCCTAGGCTTCACGCCCTACCCATTAACGTGTATCAGACCGCTAACACAAATCTTCAATTTCAGTACTATCTATAATCTGCCTTACCGTAGAGTAAAATAACAAAGCAGTTTTTATTGTCCTTTCATAAATTTCCAACAAAAAAATCCTATGCCTTCAAGTTCAGAACGTTCACTCAGCAGGTTGCTTTTATTAACGATTGTAATTGCATGCTTTTCTATAATGCATATATACGTTACATTTTTGTGTGCATCCGTTGTACGGTTAAGCGAGCTTAGCGTTACTCCACCTAACATTGCATGATGGTACTGGCCATGTGGGGAGGGTGATATATAGTGAGGGCAGCGATCTTGAGGACCCACGCAGTTCCAATGACCGGAATCTACCGTCACATCGTTTTGCTGCCTTAACCATTTTTATTTAAAGGTAACACTATTTAAATTACTGACAAGGCCGTAATCGTGACAGATATATTGAGGGGCTACATTTTGAAATTGATGAAGTGGGGAAACGTCGCTCGCAATGGTTAGGCGACGAAGAAAATTTTGAAATCTGATTCTCAAAAACGACCTCTAAGGCACATTTTGATTTGGGTTATCCTGGTCGCATTTTCCGTTTGCGACATTTTTGTTGCTGGCGTTCAAATACTCTTTGGAGGGTAGTATAAAAAAACCATGGTATTGATTAAAAATACTTTAACCTTAAATGTTGGGGGCTTCATCCCCCTAGCCCCATACAATTATGCCCTGACTGTTGTAACGTTTCCTTCGTTTAAACCATGAGAACGATTAGTCTGCAATTCATAATAAAACACAGTTTTTGTTCCCTTAGCTTCTGAGCGTAAGGCATATATTTATTAAAACTTCCAATTTTCCGAACCGTGTTCAGTTGCAATACAAAAATGTTCAAATATATGTTTCTGACGTATATACTTTGCATCTTATTTAAAATGACTTTTTTAATTAAGTATGTATACTGCAAAGTGAGAATTTCGGTTCCGATTATTCTTTAGCAAGTCATAAATCCTCGTGCAAGAACTTTCAAAGTACTTTTCACTTGTTTCCAGAAAATTACAAACTTGGCAGTTTGACAAGCCACACGTACTGCAATTTCCTCGGAAGAATTTAATCTCCCACAGTTTTGACATGATTTAGAAATTTTTGTTCTGATAAGACGATCAGTACACCGACATTACCAAAGAAGAATTTGCCAAAAAGGAAACGATGTTTCAGACAATGTTCCGTCTATTTCTGACTTCCTCAGGTCCATTAAAGTAGTAGACGTCAAGTTGTCTGAAAGGTAGTTTCCATTTTGGGTGCATTATTCCGTATTCATTTAGATGCCTTGAATAGATTTTGCCCTATAAAATAAAACCATTGGGGCCTTGCTAAACTAATGTTTTATCTAATGTTCTGGTTTATACACCCTCATCAACTTTATAAATATATATATATATGTATATATGTATATATAAGTACTCAGGCAGACACACAAGCACTCATGAACTACATGGTATAGAACTCATTAAACATGACGTGCTTGAGGCGCTGTCCCGGTTCGAACCTAGGATCTCCCACATCGAAATCGAAGACTTTACCACTGCACTATATAGTGCAATAGTAAAGTTGACAATCCAGGTAGTCGATCCTGAATTCTCACCACCACCAGCAACCTTATTTTTGTTTCGCTGTTAGCTTCATCAGTGCCATTTCATTGATATAAGTAAGCTACTAGGCTAAAAACCGTGTTAAGACGACATTGAAATCTATGTAAAAACTAGAAAATGCCTGGAGGCTAGATATAAAGCTTCCAGTTTAAGAACCTTCTTCATGGTTATATCTACTCTATTATAACTTTCTCTCTCATGTCGGCAATGTTTTTGTATTTTACTCCTACCTGGACAATGACACACACTGACAAACACTTTACAAGCTAGTACCAGGCTTCTTTCCTTTGCGCAGATTTTTGACTTGTTGCAGATGTCAGAACATCGCTAATTGTATGCCAGGGCTTTACGACGACGTCTCTCTCGAGCAATAAAACAAAAAAATCATGTCTTCAAATTCTAGTGTAAAAATGTTCTTGGATGTTTATGTATTTGTATTAACTCTGATAATGTAGACTTGTGGACACTGCGCCTTTTTAGTAGGGTTCCGTCACAGTAATGTAGCAAGCTGGGACTCGCAGGCTGTTGATACTCGCTGCTCCATGAACCATACCCTCTCTATGTATTTACAAGACTCGAATGTAAGTAACTTTAGGGGGGGGGGCATTTCCACAATTTGGAAAGGTTCTGTTGCACCCATTAAAATACACCTTGGCAGAGGTGAAGGAGCCTTAGGTAGACCCTCGATAATACTATGAAGTAATGATAAGGTCAATTAAATACTATAGAATTTAGTTGAAAAGCCTAGCACTTTCCAAAAGCAACTAGAATTAAAATTATGCCCAAACATACTAAAATACTATATTGTTGAATATTGTCAGCACCAAGATCGCTGACCAAAGCAAACATATTGTTCTGATACTTACGTACAAGATGACGAGCACATAGGGTGGGCGTTCTAGTGGTCACACATACACTCCAGCACCCGCAACTTCGTCTTTGCAACACGTTTGGTAGCTTCCCCTTACTGCACAGAGAGTTAACTTCGTGTGTTATCTGGGCTAAGCACCGGGTTCGTATTAAGATCCTCAAAGGAGTCACTGTCAAACTACGTAACCCTGTCCTGTGTAGTCAAATCAGCTGTTTATACAACTTCGTTAGTTGTAAGCTCATGAAATGTTCGTAAGTTGCATTAATTCTAATAACGCTGTTGTAAACAACTCAACGTCTTTTTATTCCTACCGTGGACTTGATGTATGTTTTCATCTGTAAACAGGCACTGTGATATTCTCTTGACTCTTGCGTTGTATTTAATAATTGAGTTATCCATTCATCTGCATTTTGGCGTATTCTCTCGATAAAACTGTTTGATGAAAAGAAAAGGAATCTACTAGCAAATATCATCAGGCAACGAAATAATACAAGGGTACCCTTTCTGCCTCTTTCCATCACTCTGTTATTGCCTAGAAGGAGCTGGAAGCCCTGTCCAGGGCAATATGGTATTTATGTTTCCTTCACTCCCACAGCATTAGGTATTAGGAGTTATAATTGTTTTCATCTGTTATCGAATTTGATTATTATGGACTCATTGCAGGGAGAAATGTAACTTTTTAAAGGACCGTGACAGTCAACACTTATATGAAGTGGAGTGCGAATGTATTCAGAACGGTGAGAAAGTACGGAGAAGGAGGTGAGCAGAAAGAAGTCCCAGCTAAGATGAAGATAAAAAGAATAAAGAGAAATAATTAAGAGGGAGAAAATCGAGAGGGGAAGAACAAAAAGGGAAACAATAAAGAGGGAAAGAAGAAAGAGGAAAGAAGAAAGAGGGGGAAATAAAGAGAAGGAGGGTAAAGAGGAGAAGAAGAAAGAATGAAAAAATAAAGAGGGAAACAATAGACATGGAAAGAAGAAAGAGGGAAACAATAAACAGGGAAAGGAGAAAGAGGGGGAAATAAAGAGGGAAAGAAGAAAGAGGGAAACAATAAAGAGGGAAAGAAGAAAGAGGGGGGAAATAAAGAGGAGGAGAGTAAAGAGAAGAAGAAGAAAGAATGAAACAATAAAGAGTGGAAGAATAAAGAGGGAAAGAATAAAGAAGAAAAGAGTAAAAAGGGAGAAAATAAAGATGGAGAGAATAAAGAGTGGAAGAATAAGGAAGGAAAGAATCAATTACATTATAGATCAATCTTAAGGCTTCTAGAATATTTAACAACATTCAAAACTATATTCGTGTTAAATGTATGCATAACATTTCTAGCAGGCAGGTCAACTGTTGACATGATAGTTTAATGCAAAACGCAATACAGACATATACGTGAATAAACTGAGAACACATTTTAAACTGAGAGAGCCACGGTTTCTTGTTAGCATTGACATTTCAGGACAGTATTTGTTTCAAGCTAGTAACGCATGCATTTGAAGTTATCCTCCAATATTTGTCGTCGATTGACAGACTAACCAGTGTCTTTCGTATGAGGAGTCCCTTCATAGGTGTTGAAAATCAATAGATGTAAAAATTGATATCTGCTTACATAAAGTACTCCAATGAGCATGTCACAGCGTCATATAGGCCGTCCAGGTTTAACTACAGGTTCCTAATGACTTCGAACAATGGAAGATATATTTTGTCATAATCAATAAGCAATTGAGGAGACCAACACAATACGTCGTATAAAATAGCGCTGATGAAAGATCTATTAAGACCATCCTTTGAAATTTCCAGGGTAATAGACTGATACCCAAAGGGGTCTTGGCCACCCCGTACCACATCTTTCAAAAGCTTAAATAAAATCAATATGCTAACAACTGACTTTGTTCAGTTGACCTTCAAAAATGTAGACACTGATGGCCATCAAGAGCAGATATATTTTCTTTTTTAAGGTAATTTTCCTTCCTAATTGGTCGTATTGTGCTTAAGTGATCGGGTGCCTGCTGTTACCAATCTATAACCCTATGTTGCATTGGGTCGTAAGCATCAGAGTTGATGGGATGATAGATTGAAATCAGGTATAAGCATATATATTCGCCATCATTAAAGATACGGCCTTGGTTTAATCTTCCCCTGCTTTAGCATTGACCAATGAAACTGGCCTGATTCTTTCATAATAAGTGCTTCTCAACAGCACGTACCCTTGTAAACAACTGGTTTTGACCATGAATATAATTTAGAATTCAACGCGTCTTTTACAAACCATATGCATGTTACAGAAAACAAATGATACTATCTCTTGTGGGAGACCAAGGAAGTTTAGAAAGGAAACAATTGATGCCGACCTGAAGAAGCTGCGTCTGAATGAATGGATTGATCATGATCGTGTCAAGTAGTAATCTTGGCTGAAAATTGCAAGGCATGCGCGTCTCACGTGTCCAATGGTTATAGATGGATAGGTCAGTAAGTACTGGTAACGAGTTTGTCACAACGGGAACAGGGGCAAAATATGGAAGCCATTTCTTCTTCTTTCAGTGTCATACGCGATCTGTGCTTTGGCGTACAAACTGTTTCCAAATATATCTGTCTTGCGCTTTGCACCAAACTTTCTCCAAGCTGTCAAGGTTGGGGTCCATTTTGAAATTGTTGGCGTATAATGATCGCTGACTACCACGGCCACGTCTTCCTGGGATCTTGCAGGTAAGGCAAATGTTTTAAGAGTGCCCTTGCGGATGATGTGCCCAAGAAACTCCAGTTGTCGACGGTTGTTGGTTTTCAGGAGTTTACGTTCTTGATCAACTTGAATTAAAACTGGTTCGTTTGTTTCATGCGCAGTGCAGGAAAATCTTAGCATACGGCGATAAAACCACATCTCAGCGGCTTGTGATTTGTTCCTAGTCTTTGTTGATAGAGTCTAAGATTCGCTATCGTACAGCAGTATAGACAAAATGTAGCATTGAGTCGACGAACTTTAAGGACCATAGAGGGTCTGCCGCCCTTAAAAACATTATTCGTTTTGTTGAAACGCGTTTAAGGAAGCATTTTATATTATGTAAAAACTCAGCGAGTATCTTACATTTTTTTGGTGAGGGGAGGGGGAGCTTAAAGGCCCACTACTATATTTATTATGATAACTCTGTTAATTGATTTCTGTCTTTAATTTTTATTTAAACAAATAATGAGTGAATGGTGAAACAACATTTTGACATGTCAGCCGCACAACCTTGATGTTAGTTGATAGAATCAAGCAAAAAGCTCTTTCCTGTATTCGCCAAGCATCGGTTCCTACAAGGAAGCAGCCACCTCGGGTTTCTAATAACTAAAGCATAGGGTAGCACTTGCTTGAAAACCCAGACTGTGCGAAAATGTATTCGGATGACCGCTTCCGTATAATAGGTAAAGTTAAGTCTGCTTTTCTCTTAGCCGTTCTCGAATCCTTCCATATCAAAGCAAAGAAACCGTTGCCTTGTAGACAAATAGAATATGTCTTTTCATTGTGCCCTTTCGGTTAACCATTCAGTTTCATAGACACTGATTGGTCAAAACAACACTGATGAAGCAATCAGAGTTCTGTTTGGCTACTTTTGAAACACAGCTAGGTGTTAGTTTTATTGCTTCATTTTCAATTTCAACTCTGACAATTTTTTTCGCTTAGGATTGTTAGACGCAAATACGCTTTTCAGCACTAAAATGTTTTCACTACTTCGCGCAGCTACATTTCAAAAGGTTTCTGAGCATTAGACATTACCTTTCAACCATCAATAAATTTCTGTCCCAACATCAGCATAAAATTCACGAAATGTTTGGTAGATACATTTTCATGATCCAAATGATTAGGGGTTATCAGTCCCTGGATTCACTCTTACATAGGAACAAAGTTAATAATTATCAGCACTCTTTCATATCTGTACAATGAGGACGTGTCTTTTTTATTTCACAGTTGTTTGACAGCTGTTACTCCTTGGCTTTCGCAGCCGATATTAAGGTGAACAGGTGAACAGTTGGTTGGATTTACGGTTGGTTTAGTAAACTATTTAAGCTTCCTTTCCTTGCAACTCCCCTAGTTGCATCGATTGGCAAATGAGGGCTTCTAGAATTCTGGAGAGCAACATAAAAAAACTTAAGTAACACTTACGATTAAACGGCCTTTCATTTTTGATGCAAGAGTTCATTTTTGTTGTCCCTGACACCATTTCTCTCCACTACACAATGTCATTGTGTCAATAAGCGTTCTGATGTAACTCAAATTCTTGAGTGAACAAAGAGTGGAAAGAGTACACGCAGAAAAGGAAAATGCATTTGGATAATGGTTCGTTTACTTTTGATTTCCCAAGATTGGAGACATAGCCAAGTACAGACACATGGATCTTCATTACAGCTCGCATCATGGGCTGTGTTATTTGATGTGATGTATTATCTGTAGATGCCAAATGAATGCCCCTAGCCTTCTTTTTAAATTATCAAGATTTCTCAAACCATCCTGCTTTACCCAAGATCCCCTGTTTATCAAATTTTGGTCAAGATTGTTCGAAAAAATTTCCCAAACAACATCCTCCCACATCCCTTCTGCTTATGCTATAATTTTTCTTTCAAACACAAGTGGATATACCACATTTTGAGAGTCATGTGTCTCTCACAAGTAGTGACGTCCAAATATTTGATGTCGAAACACGAGCAATGGAGTTCCCTGCCATATGTTACCCTCAAGCTACTCAAAGTGAAGAGGTTTTATCAGCTTGTCTTGAAAGTTCTATAGCTACCGAAAACGAGTTGCCAATAACAGGTAACTGCTGTATTTTGAATTTTGACTCCCCCTGAGCATTTTCAGAATTTGCCCCCACCCTTTATCGCCTCGGGTTCACGATATAGCTCTCTCAAATTGCATCCCTCACCTCAAAATTTCAATCTCCCTCTTATTTGGCACCCATGATCTTTCTATCTTAAAATACCATGTTGCGCCAACTGTAGCTATTTGTGAAAGTATGTTGAAAAATGTGTACGCCAAGTGTTAAGGACATGATGACCCTTTGAGACTACCTTTTGATCAGGTTGATAGCGGGTACTTTGTAACTACTATGATACACCATTGTGTTTGTTATAACCTCCTGTTCTTTGGGATACAGTTATGAGAAGAGGTATTAAAATTTCTACGACCTCTGAATGACTTTCGTTTGACCACATATTCTTGAACAATCTGACTTGAAGGTCAATCGGATTAGAGCTTTAGGAGATTTTAGAGTAAATCCAGTCTTAGATAAAGTCACATTACACCTTAGGATAATAACAGTCAGGTTCAAACAAAGACATTGAACTTCTAAAAACTAACAAATATTCGCCTCCTCGAATTTAAAAACTATGGTGATGTTTCTAAATATGTACTTATCCTGTCCTATTCACTGCTGATTGTATAATTTTGGAAGGCTTCAGATGAAATCAAGTCAATGCATAATGGCACAGCAAGCTTTCTGCACTAGATACCAGATATGGCCCATCTTAGATCGCTTTACAGCAGTGATATGAGCAATTCTCGCTAGTACAGCGGAAGCGCTTTGGACGGAGGTTGGGCCCTACTGGAGTTTTTGAAAGCGCACAAAACTGCCAGAAAATTCGTAGCCGCTAGCTGTAGATCGGTAAGGCCACAGGTGCAGGAGTTAACGTTTTGTCTAGCAAAGGTTGCAAAGCTTTTCTTTGAAATGGCCTACAACACGGTACAATTACTCCTTGCTCTTGGCATCATATTATTGGCAATATGGCCTCATGCAGATGCGTTAGCTTCCTTCGGAAATCCTGCACAGCCTGCCTCAGCGCCGCAAAAGTCCAAGAATCGAATGGTGAGTTATTCAATAAAGATGTTAAAATACAAATGTAGCCTATATTTTGCCACTAAATTATGCATAGTGACAAGACAAGAACATTTCTGTACCTCTTTTATCTCTATCCATTTACGTCTGTAATTTAATTTATTTTTTGGTTGCTCAGCAGATGTGATTTTATTCTATTGATATTTTTTATCGACTTCTAAAATTGTTTAAAATTTATTTAAATGTAAACGACCCGTTTTTACTCTATTCGTTTTCTTAAGAAATGTGCTATTTTGCTAGAAAGAAATGGTAAACAATGCATTCATTTTCGTACTGTGGTATCTAGTTTTCTGACTCTTGTCCTATTTAAGGGTTATGATAAATGGTTCATCAGCATCTGTCTGTAATATCAAAGTAATATATACAAATGTGTGCTCTCTTCACCCATCTTTTCCTCTTGAATTTTTTTGTGCATAGTTTATCATCTCCTTTTGTAGAAATCGCTTTTAAAGAATTTATGCTGAAGGACATCTGTATAGATGCAGATCATTATGTTTCTTTTTTACGCAGGTCCTTTCTAAAAATCTCTGCTCTGAGAAAGCTTTCCTGTATAATGTTATAACGAACGAAGGAGAGCCAGATTCTCATTTTTAGGTGCTCCATAACATGTCTGAGGGCCAGCTTAAAGATAACTTTGACCTGTCAGACAGATTAACCCGCTCGGTAGTAACTTTGTATTTAATGGAATACTCAAGTTAATTTAGAAAGAAATGGTTCTATTTGAAAGAGTGTATAGAGATCTCTTCGTCCACCCCTTTACATGGTCAATTTAATTTAGTAACCACTTTCACCATACAAAGATGGTGTACGCTAATAGCCTTAAGGTTTATCAATTAATAGTCTTATAAAAACAGTTGCTAAGAGTTGTATGTGACAAATGAAAGTCGATTCGCTGCTGAAAAATGCCAAGTTTATCGGCATTCAAGGAGAGCACAGCGTTACTGTATTCTCTGTTTGACCCTATAAATCGGGCACTGCGTCTTGACTGATTTATTGCAACATGAAGCAAATGTGACAAATGAAAGTCGATTCACT
The DNA here is from genome assembly GCA_010016065.2 of Carybdea cf. marsupialis auct. non (Linnaeus, 1758). NCBI lineage: Eukaryota > Metazoa > Cnidaria > Cubozoa > Carybdeida > Carybdeidae > Carybdea > Carybdea cf. marsupialis auct. non (Linnaeus, 1758). The sequence goes on from JAAAKL020018511.1 coordinate 10,135, forward strand.
AATGAAAAATGCCAAGTTTATCGGCATTCAAGGAGAGCACAGCGTTACTGTATTCTCTGTTTGACCCTATAAATCGGGC